>JBCJKH010010574.1:6945-21111 GCA_039877255.1 Loriculus beryllinus | reverse complement strand
GAAGAGCTTCTGCCTAAGAGCTCAGCTCAGTCTCCCCTCGGGCAGGTTCAAGCCATTCCCCTTGGCCTGGCCCTGCAGGCCCTTATCCAGCTTCCTAGTTGGCCTCTTGTGCTGCGGCCCCAGAGCTGGATCAGGGCTGCAGGGGGGGTCTCCCCAGAGCACAGCAGAGGGGCAGGATCTGCTCCCTGAGCTGCTGCTCGCACTCTGACGGTGCAGTCCAGCACATGGGGGGGGAGCAGTCTGGGCTCAAGCACACAGTCATGAGCCATGGGGAGCTTCTCACCCACCAACACCCCCAGGTCCTTCTCCCCAGGGCTGCTCCATCCTGTGCTTGTGCTGGTCCCCACAGTCACTCCTCACTCCCCTGCACAGCCCGGGATGGCCTTGGGCAGATGGGTTGAGGTTGGACGTCAAGCAACCCGCCTGGATCAAACAAATCATCAACTGAATAACCACCAGGCAATTACTGCCATTAGCAATGCTGACCACCTTCAATTCCCTGGGCATTAATGAGAGGTGGAGGGCACCCGGCCCCTCCCAGGGTTAGGTCACCCGTGACGTGGGATGGGGGTGAAGGATGCTCTTACTCACGTCTCCCTGCGCTCTCCATCACGGGCACCCACCAAGCATGAGCTGGACCAGCAGCATTCAGCCCCAAATGGGTTCAAAGGCTGCTGCCTTTGGGAGGGCGCGTTACAACACTCCTGAACTGCTTGTGGTAGGAGCAGCCTCGGTGCTGCAGAGGACACTGGTGCTCCGCATCCCTCGCAGGTGGGTTTCACCATAGGGAAGGGCTGCATCCTCTCCTGCCTTCCCACCAGCCACCATTAGAGCTGGGTTTTAGCCTTCCAGGGATGGCAGTGCTGCTCACCTCCTCACCCAGGCAGAGGATCACCTTTTCAAGGACTGATTTCTCTTGAGCTCCATGGCAGTTGAAGGGGGGATTCCACCCTCACTGCTCCACCAGAGCACGCAGGGAATGCATAGGGCTGCAGGGAAGGAGGAGGAGCAGGAGAAGAAACTGGCAGAACTCGTTACACTGGTGATGTTTGGAAAGGGTGGTAAGTGCTACGTTAACATTATGTCCAGTCTTTAAGGAATGCATCCAGGATTCACCAGGCAGCAGTACTTAGGTGACTCAGGCTGCGGACATGCGGATTTAACCAGGATTTCAAGCCCAAGCGACCTCTAATTGCATAGTAGTAGAGGAATGCTTAAAGTAATCAGCTGTTCCAGCCGCGCCAGCCCCATGGCTATGGGGGGGAAGGGAGGAGGGCTGGAGGGGTGTCCTGCATCCAGCCCCTCCTTGGATTACAAGGCCAAAATATAGGGCACGCAAACACCCCGGGGAACGCGATGCTTGGTGGCTTTCCCTTTGAAGGGAGGGTGACACTGCTGCTGCTGACACTGGGACTTGATAGCAGCATGATAAGCAGGGTAAATACGCTGCGGTGGCAGGAGAGGGCAATGATCAACCACCCCAGTGCTGCCGGCTGAGAGCTGCCCCATCTCCATCCATCACCAAAGCTCCTGGCTGGGAAGGAGAGGTGAGAATGGCTCTGGCACTCTGGAGCAATGCTGCGAGCTGTTAGGGTTGAGAATGCCTGTTCTTGCTTGTGCACTGAGAGAGAGATAACACATTCCACATCATCTGCACCTCCCCTGGCGCTGCTCCAGCCTAATGCCTGTCTCCAAAACGATGGTTCCACCTACAATAGGCGTTCTTTCCTGGAAATGCCCTTGGCATCACCGAAGGAACGTGCAGTGGGTCAGGGGAGGGGGTGCAGGAATACCTCACCCTTGGCTGATCTCACAGGTCAGATGTGCCGATCGACTTGTTTCTCTCCTTCCCTAAGAAGACATCCCTTTGCTCCAGTGGCCAGTCATCCCCCAGTAATACCTTGGGATGCCAGAGATGATTTCCATCACATTTGTCAGAGCCACCAAGTCTCTACAAGCTAAAATGGGCAGCCAAGCACCGGGATCCACCCAGGGAGGGAGCAGCAGCTGGATGCTGGGCCCGCAGCCGTTACCACCAGTGCTGCACCTCACTCCTCAGAGCAGGAGCTGCAGAAGAGGAGGAGCAGGGAAGAGCAGTGAGCTGGTGTTGGCTTCTGCAGGACACGGGAGATCTGGGGGGAGCTGCACTGCTGCCCTGGGCAGATCAGGCTCTGCACAAGCCTCTGGGGATGGCTCAGGAGGGAAGGGAATACCTGAGCTTCCAATTTGAGGCTGGATGTGCAAAGTCACAGACGGGAGAACATGGTTGATGAAGGGGATTCATGGAGCTTCCCAGTGTGCCTCCTTGCCACCAGCCAACAGGTTTGCAGCTAACTGCCTTTGGAGCTGAACAGTGCCAATGCCCTATGCACAGAGTGGGGAAAAAAAGCTTCTTAAACACTCTTCCTCCTTCTCTAACATGAGCTGAAGCCCTATTTGTAATACAAGAGCCTGAACCAGAACTTCCAGCAGACAGCAGCTGGGAGATAAGGCAGAAGAGGTCAATGAGAGAGCGAGCTGCAGGGCTCTTCCCATCAACATTCACCTCCCCAGGGCTCAGGACTACAGCAAAAGGGACCAAGTTGGTGCCATCCTCCAGCAGCTCAGTTCTGCCACAGCCCTCCTGGTATGTCCGTTATCAATGAAGCATTTGTCTCATGCTTGGCACCAGGCACCCGAGCACAAGGGTCCGTGTGCTGGATCACCCAACACAGCTATAAATGGAAAGAGAAGCTGCAGACAGACTGTTCTCTCACCCTGCATCATCTCAAATAGCAAAGCGAGCACCCGCGCTGCCCCAGCAGCTCCTGGGGAGGAGGAGAGTGGAAAAGCAGGTGGACTACAACAGAGAGACTAAATACACACACAGAGACACAACTTGGACACCAAGGCTGGGTCTAGCACTGTGCCTGCATGGAGATGGTGCCATCCTTTGAGCAGATTGAGGGAGGCTGGAGCAAGATGCTTCTTGCGTTCCATAGATCCAAGACAAACTATTCCTGTTTCAGTGATCCTGCAGCATGGCTCGATGTCCTTCCAGGAAGAAAGCAACCATGGGCAGGGCTGCAGCTGTAAAATCTGCATTGCAAGCCCTGGAAATGATCCTGCTGATACAACACCAAATGGTTTTGGCTGCATTTCAAGGCATCACCCCAGCAGCCCTTTGCAGAGGTGCTGCAGGGCACGTGCTGTGCTCACACACAGGCTGCACTACGGGCTTGTTATCCAAGCTGGACACTGCCAGTGTAACACAGACTAGCCTCCCACGAGCACACTACCATGGTCTATCCCAACACATGCCTTTCCTCGCTCCAGATCCAAGGCTGAGAGAAGCACACACCAACACACCCAGCACTGCAGCCCAGATCTCCTCCACCAGATACTCAGACATATCCCAACTTGCCCATCAGCCTCTGTTCAAAGGGCGAACAACAGTGACAGGCTACAGGCTGTGAGAAGAGAGATGCTGGCTTGGTTTGGGTTTGTTTTTAATTGGCAATTAACAAAAGAGGGATCCAACTCCCCGTTGTAAACATTGATACCTCCTTTCTGATCACTACTAGCGCTTTCCACCAGTGTCCTTTTGTAGCGCCTGATCCGCTCCAACAATGAGAAGCCGACTCTGTCAGGGCTTTTGCTGCTCTGCTCAGGGTCACAAACCCAGAGGCAGTTTATGAGCATCAGCAGCACTGACCATTGGCACTGAGAAGACAACTGAAAGACTAAGCTGATGCTTTGGAGCCATGCTCATGGAAGGCAGCAGCTTTGTGCTGTGCCATAAGAGCACCCTCTCACTGCAAGCAGGTTGAGAGAGGAATCAGCTTGGCCAACGCAGAGTCCTACTCAAGCAGGCGACAGAGACACGGTCGTACGTGGTGCCAGCCCCAGCAGAACAACCCAGACCTGTCATCAGAGCAAAGCTCAGCCCTCAACAGTAACCATCTGGAGATGCAGAGCCAGCAAGTTTGTTCCAGAGAGGGACTGGCACATGAGCAGTGATTGCTGCAGTGGAACCAGAACTGCCTGTAGCTTGACAAGGGGAAGTGAAACTTCATCTGAGGCTGGAGGGCAGCCAGAGCTGGAAGAGCTTGCACCCAGCTACAGGCAGGCAGCTTCCAGCCACCACACAAGACACTAGCCTGACCATCAGCAGATCCAAGCTCCGGTGGGAGACAAGCCTTTCAAAGCCTCCCCTTTCCAAGAGGAACCACATTGCAGGTGGGTCAGCTGCAGAGGAATAAGCAACTCAATCACTCAAGCCACCTTCTGCTTGAGAACAAAGCCATAGGAAACACAAGTCTCCCAGTACCATCCCCAGCAGCAGGGCCCACAGATCACCACCAGCACCAAGCAGGCTCCATGTCAGATTCCCTCCTCCAGCAGCAACTTGAGGAGCTTCCAGGAAAAGGGAAGATGCAGAACATTAAAGAACACCCTTATAAATAGAAATCTTCCTCACCAAGGCAGTGCTCTGCCAACAGTGACACGCTTCCCAGGCTCCAGCTCCTTCACTTGGAGGGACTAAGCAACCCCAATGCACTTGACCAGGTCCAGAAGCAGGCTTGCTCCTCTTGATGCAACCAGTGGGATCTTGGTGGGAGGAGGGTCAGCATCTCACACCACACTGCCCTCACAGACAAGCAAATAAAAACCCAACAGATTTGAATACACTGTATTTATTTGCAACAGATTCTAAAGAATCTAGTGAGTTTATGTCAAGCCCATCGCATGACAAGTGATACAGGTGTAGGGGAAAAGACATTTAAAACAAAACCCAAGCGCCATTCAAGCTACTGGAATCTTCCACTTGCCCCCTCGCAGGAGGCAGCACAGGATCACCACAAGGTCTAGAAAAACTTGGGTTCAACCCACTCACAAGAGTCCCACCACACACACGCTCTAAATCAAAAGTGCAATCTCAACATAAGTTGCCCTTTAGGGAATCTTTTTGACATCTTAAAGGGAAGGAGGGAATCTGTTTAGTGCGTCCATGTGCCTGCGGGTAAAGCAGCCTGTAAGAAATAAGCACACTACAAGTTCAACTGAGATTTCAAAGGAAAGCAAAATCTACCTCCCCTTGCAGCTGTGAAGGCTGCATCCTTTGGATCTCAAAAGCAGCCCATAAACCAGTTTGACCTCGCACTGGACAAAGCACAAGCTCCCGCCACAGGGACCAGGCTCTGGGCACTGGGAAGTTCCTGGGCTGTGGCAGAGCCCACACACCAGCCTGGCCCATGAAGGCAAAGCTGTTCCACGGGGAGGCAGTTAAGCATGTAATAACAACATTGTTAGTGACACCTCTTCAGCTCTAACTGGATTGGAAGCAAAGCTGGGCCAATTTCAAACACGTTAGTTCATGGTAAGTGCAAGAGCCGCCAGATCGCTCCCCCCAACCCCTTATGCCCAATCCCCAAAGAAGGTAGCAATCTGGCTATAGACATTCCAAGGATCTAGTCTTTATTAGAGCATTCAATCTGCCCAGCTAGTACAGTTGTGTCACAACAAAACAAACCCCAAGATAAAGATACTCAAGTACCTCGGAGGAAGCACCATGGAGTCACGGTGTTCCCAGAGCAGCATCTCCAGGGAGCGCCTGCTTTGCTGGCCCACCTCTCCCTCCATGCATAGTTAAAGCAGAGATGATGATTCCAGAGAACGGGCACGGCAATGCAGGCACTGCAGTGAAAGGCTGTTTGATGCTCCAGACACCTGACTACTTCAAAGCCACGTTTGGCTGAGAGCGCCAAACCATGAACACACAAGAGGGTTTGTTAAGACATACTTTTTCCCCTAAGGCCAACTGACCTTTGCATTCTCACCCCCACCCCCTCCAAGCTCCATTTCTAGCTAGGGAATGAATTTCAAATGCTATCAGTAGCTCACATGTGGAATCACATCGCTGGAAATAGGCTGCTTCTGGAGACAGGCCCTGGCAGAGGGAAGATCCCCACCACAGGAGGCTGGAAGACATTTGCCTATCTCCTAGAACACCACAGGCTTCAGCCCCCATCACAGCGACAGCTGGAGATACCTGACTAGCAAACGAGTTGGTTTGTGCTTCAAAGGACAAGCCTCATCTCTGCAGATAACCCAGCTGGTCTCCGGCTTTGTGCATTAACACCACACTGCACACCAAAAACCAAGACAAATCAGCAGCATTTCAAATTCCCCTACAAAACACAGGATTAGATAGAGGAGCCCGGGGCAGGCTCCTGGACAGATCTGCCTCATCGCTTCTGTACATGACTACACTTTGGCACTGCAGACTTGAAGTAAATTCCTATGTATCTCCCTGCTGCCCCCTCTCCAGACAGCTCTGCACAGCAGTGGCCACCACGTATTCTCCCTACCCCACTTCTATTTTGGCATTTACAGGGAATCCAAGCCCACCCCTGTTAATACAACTCCACTTTGAGATCTCTGCTCCAGCTGGCCCTTCACAGGCAGAAGCCATGCCAGAAAACCTCAGCAACACGTAACCTGCAGCCCCAGTCATGCTTCAGCAAGGTTACCAGAAATGATCTTATGACCCCCCCCCCCCTCCCTCCCCAGCAGAAACATTTGCCTCTTCAGACACCCCCACTCGAGCTCCTGGGATGTCAGCCCCTGCCAAGGTTTACAGTACAGTTGTGTTTGTATGGTTACAGGCACTTAAACAGGATTCTTTGGTCCTTCAAAGGAATTCGCCACTCTGGCTCCTAGCTTTGGAAGCCACAAGTCTGCACACCCCTAGCACCTCCCACACTAAAACCCAGCCCCGTTCAGAGCCATTCCAGGGCAGTGCAGCTCTACCTTAGTGTAACTCTACAATCTCCCCACACACACACACCCCCACCCACCCCCATGACCTCCACAATTCAATAAGCAATTGAGTCTTCCTGTAAGCGTCCAGGTCATCT
Source organism: Loriculus beryllinus (assembly GCA_039877255.1). NCBI lineage: Eukaryota > Metazoa > Chordata > Aves > Psittaciformes > Psittacidae > Loriculus > Loriculus beryllinus. Next base: position 14,212 of record JBCJKH010010574.1, on the reverse strand, counting down.
GGTTTCCATAGCACTGCACTTCCCATCACAGTGTACAGCAGTGGACAGGCCTCATTCCAACAAAGCCAGAAATGAGGCACTCGAGTCCAGGAAGCTTCTTTTCGTTGCAGTTCTAGGAAGGTTGGTTGCTTTGTCTCTTTTCTTGCCCCCACCCTCCCCATTCCCCCCAAGGTACGGAATTACCTTGGAGGAAAGACCCTGAAGTCTGTTCCGGCTCAGTTACAGGGAAGCCACGTTGGGTAAGACTGATTGCAAGGCAGGAAGGGCTGCACGTGGGTGACATAGTAGTTGAAGTTTATTTCACTGACATACGGAGCTGGCTGGTAGTAGCAAGTAACGTTTGTGACCGTGGGGATGATGTTCTGCTCAGCCAGGACTCTCACAGCCAGCATGGCAATGAGGTTCAGGGTCTGCCTCCTTTCGTGTCCCATAAGACAGACTGTGCTTTCATTGACCACCCTGTGGAGGGTCATCAAATAGTCATATCGTTTGCTCTCCATCCCCACAAAGTGGCTCTGAAGGTAGCACTCCAGCTTCCTCTGCTGCTCACCGATGTCAGAGAAGTCTATGAAAAACCTGGAGCACATGTATCTCTGTAGCGCCTTCATATCCACTTCTGATTTGGGCTTAAATCCCCTCACCAAGAGGTTGCAGTATTTCAGAAGGCCCCCACCTCTGATCTCCTCCGGGTTCCTCGTGGCAATGACCCTGTTCCGGAGATGGTCCATTGCCTCCTCAAAGTCCCCGTACATGCTCTCCCCGGTGACCGTCGGGTGGAAGTTCTCAGCCATGGGGTTCTCCGAGCACTCTCCAAAGAGCAGAAGCGAATCCAGGATGATCTGGAAGGAATCCACGCTGAACTCAAACTGCCTCCTCAGGGAGTCCACGAACTTGAGCTCCACGTTCTTGCCGCTGTTGTTGGAGAGGGATATGAGGCTCCAGCGGTCGGTCTCATTGCACACCTTCACCAGCTTCTGCACGTACGCCTCCTTGAGCGTCATGGGGGTGATCTTGTCTTTGTTGACACCTTCGGGGAGGAAGTCGAGCAGGCAGTCCATGACCACATCTTTAACAAGCTGGAAGACATCTTCGGTCTTCAGATCCACGCCAAAGATGAGATCTAGGTCTTTGTACCCCAAGCCACTGTCTTGATGTAGAACGTGACTAGCTGCTGAACCATTCAACCTGACATTATGGACTGCAATTCCTTTCTTCTCCAGGCGACTACGGACAACCTGAGATACGGAGAGAGTCAGTGAGAAGCAAGAAAAATTTCTGGAGCAGCCTGGTTACAGCAGCAGGATTCACTCCCGGCACTTATATGGGTCACTCTAGTGCAAGACAGTGAAATAAAGAGCTAATCCATCAGAAATAGGCACTTTGGAAAGCATCCAGAGTTTTGCCAGCAGCCAGGGGTGGCTCTGCTTTACTTATTCCTTTGCAGCAGAGGTCTCCTACCGCACAAGTGGCTCTTTGCTCTTCCCCTCCTTCCCCCAACCAAAGCCAGGTTACCTGCTCTCATCTTTGGGGTGGTCTCTGCTCCCTTCATCCCACCCTCCCCAGCTTGCAGCCCTTCCAAGCATGAGCCGCCATTCCAACAAGGATTCCAACTAGAAGGCAGCAGCAAAGTCTGCAGCTGCCCCTGGTGATTTAATGAGGGTGGCTCACTCCTTTGAGCCACCCCTTTTGCCTGTCAAGATTCATTAAAGGCAAATCAAGATGCCAGAACTGCTCCAAAGCCCCAGCCAGGCATATGCAAGTTCATGTCCTAACTAGTAAGTGTATCCTAACAATTTCCAGTGTGTCAGAGCTTCGTGCTGCACTTGGCATGCTATCAAGCACAAGAGGCAGCTTTCATCTGACGGGTGTTACTCCGGTGATTTTAATGCTGCCTGCTCAGTCCTGGCACACCCACCAGTACCTCCAAAGCTTTGTTCCTTCAGAGCAAAGCTGAATCACCTGCCCGATTACTTAACATGCAAGAGGCTGAAATAACCCCAAGACCATAAAATAAACTATCTAGACACCAGCTTATAATTTGAGTTTAACTAAGCTCAAAGATCCCAGGAAGATTAGGTTCACCTCTTCCCATCTCTCATCCTTTCATGTTCCTCTCCAGCAATTACCCACTGCCCTGGGAGCTCCAGGGAGCCAGCCAGCTCCCCCAGCGCCCAAAGCAAGGCTGGAGCTTGAAAGAGCCAAAGCTTGGGATACAGATGGACCAATGATACCACCGGGAGCCAGTGTGACCAGGTGAGCTCTGCCAGGCTGCCCTACTTTGAGAGGCCCCACTGAAACTCGAAGCTGGGAACTCGCTTGGTTGACACAGTCCTAAGCAGACAGTTTGGGGGTCATCAAAGCATTGCAGCTCCATGGGTGTCAGCAGGTATCCAACTGCCCCTCAGCAAACAGCAGATCTCTTGGTACAAACTGAGGAGTGGTTTTCAACAGGGACTTGGTTAAATCTCATGATGCAGCTTCTCCACTGGCGTTTCCCTACTGCTCCCTGACATGAGCCACTGCTGCTCAGTCCAGAAGTGCACCCAGGCTCTTTGGCAGCCCAATGGTGACAGCCACGTGCCAGGCAACAGTTAACCAGCAAGCTCCCAAGTCCCCATCAGCACATCCAATCCAGCCATAAAAAGGGCTGTTTTCACTGAATTTACCCCTGGAAGAGAAACAGAATTATTCCCCCTATAGAACAACCGTCACACAGGTCACCTAGGCAGCTCCTGGTGTGTGTCTGGTGCCAAGGCACAGCTCCAGCACTACCTGTGGAGTTGAGTGTTGTGCTATCAGGCTTGGAGAGACAAGATGTAAGTCGCAAAAGTGCCTGCTGCAGAACTAGGGCCAGTGCTTTGAGGGGATCTCAGTCCACATTAACTTCCTAGAGCCAAGGAACATCTGCTCAAGCCCTTTCTGGGCACAGCTCAGGATCAGCAGCACCACAGCCCCATAAGCTTCAGAATCACAGCACACCTAGGAGAGATTTACTCAGAAAAGGGGGAACCCCCCATCTGCTCAAACTAGCTTTGTCCCAGATCACCCCAAAGCAGCTCCAGCCTGCAGCCTCCCCACTTGCCCGGCTCTCCGGCCGGAGCACATCTCCCTGGCTGCAGGCAGTGGGCTCAGGTATGTGTCTTCCCCAGAGGGTTAGATATTTAGAGGGTGAGGCAGCTGCTGACCTGCTTCCCAAAACAGCACCTCACGTTACGTGTGGGTCACATAATTGATCTGCCAGTCAGGCAGGGGCAAAGCCCGCCTGCATCCTGACCGGCCGCTTCCCACCTCCCACAACAACAACAGCGCACAATAAAGAGCTGCCTTTTAGGTTACTTGTTTCACATTAGTCAGCCCTAAATACATGGTCTGCCGGTGTGGCTGGTCCCAATGACAGCCCTCAGTTACGTGGTGCTTGAAGTTGCCAGTAGCAACATCCTCTTCAACAGCTCTGACAGCAAATGCCTTTAGTGTGGTGGAATTAAGCAGTAAGACACTGTGGAACATCTGATGCTACACCACGCCAGGCTTCGCTGGCCTTGCACAACCTGAGGGCAATGTCCTGACAGGAGCTCTCACGCTCTCTTTAAAGCGTCAGCAGCCAAGATTTAGCACTTCTGCCCCCAGCAGATGCAGCAGAACTTGAGGCATTTGGAATCACAGAGCAGTCTTTCAAATGTCACCTTCCCATTTTCCAGGCTCGAGCAGGAATATTTCTCATGGCTTCAGAATCCCAGCAATGGGTTTCTTATGAAAGCCAGGCTGGGCTGAGCTTTGTGAAGAGCCCTTTTAATTAGAGGCCAACATGCCCGATTTTACATTTGATGAGTCATTACTGAGGCATGAAGTTGCCTCCCAAATATGAATATGCATCAGCTCATTTGAACTACCTCGTTAGTTCAACATTAAACACAGTTATTACCTTATGGTTAAACTAACAGGAACTCTTCAGCAAGACAGAGTCTTGGGCAGGCCCTGGAGGACATAGATGACAACCAAAAGGCCACTAACACTCGATCTAACACGGCAAACAGTAACTGCTCCAAGACACCAGCCCAACGTGCCCACCAGCATGAAGCAATCCTATGGGAGCAGCTCTGGAGAACCCACCCCTGCCTCAGCCACCAGCACTGCCCAGCTCTTAAGGCACCAGAACAGCTCAGGAACAGGAGGGATGCAGGGTGGGAGCAAGCCGAGCAGGATCAGGCACTGGGAACGCATTCACTTGCCTGTACAAGGCTATTTCAAGGTCGGTCTTCCTCGGTTTAGGCAGTACCGGAGAGGGGGCAGCAGCCCCCCAGGGCCAAGCAGCCGCCCCACCGACAGCACCGGGAAGCGGGACCACCCCCACCCGGCCCCGGCCCCAGTCCCGCCGCTCGGCGAGCCCGGCCCTCGGCCCGCAGGGTCCGTGCTGGCCCAGGGCCCGGCAAGCGCCGCCTCAGCGCTTGGGTCCCGTCCCGGCCCCAGCGGGACCGGGGCAGAGTCCAGCGGCAGAGCGGCTGCTCCTCCCCCGCAGCCCCGCGCTCACCTGCACGATGGTGCGGGGCCGCACCGACAGCGTGGGGAAGTTGCCGCGGCCGTGGATGGGCACGGCCTCGCCCAGGATCTGGTCCAGCCGCTGCACCTGCTCCCAGGACAGGACGCTGAAGCGGTCCCCGCAGAGCTGCTCCGCGCCGCCCGGAGCGGGCCCCGCCGCCGCCGCCAGCATGGCCCAGCCCCGCCGGAAGAGCAGCGCCGGAGCACGGGGGGGAGCGGGGGGGAGCGGGGGGGAGCGAAGGGGGAGCCCTGCGCGGAGCGGAGCGGCCGCGGGGCCCGGAGCCGCCGTCAGTGCCCGCAGCAGCAGCGCCCGCCCCGCCGCCGCCTGCCCCAGCACTGCGGGGCCCGCGCCGCGCCGCCCCTTTACATAGCCCCGCCGGAGCGGCACCCATTGGCCCGGCCCCGCCGCCAATCGCCGCGCTGCAGAGCCGCCTCTCCCGCGCTTCCATAGGCCCAGAGGGAAGGGTGGGGGTGGGCTGATGGCCAATTAGAGGAGAGGAGAGAGGAAAGAGGCGGGGCGAAGGGGGAGGGGGCGGGGCAGGGTGGTGCGGCCCCGCCTCTCCGGCGGGCGCTGGTGCCAACGGTGATTGGCTTGGGACGGAGCGCGGGTTAAAGGGACACCGGTGCCATTGATACCGATTGATACGGATTGACACCCACTGATACCGACTGACACCCATTGATACCGATTGACACCCATTGATACCCATTGATACCGACTGACACCCATTGATACCTCGCTGGCATCTGTTGATGTCTATTGATGCCGCTTGACACCCACTGATATCCCATTGATGCCCCCTTGATGCCCACTGATGCCCGTTGATGCCTATTGATAACCACTGATACCCATTGATACCCCATTGATTCTCCATTGATGCCTGTTGATGCCCATTGATGCCTATTGATAACCACTGATACCCATTGATACCACATTATTCCCCACTGATGCCTGTCGATGCTCATTGATTCCCTGTTGATGCCAATTGATGCCCCACTGATGCCTTTTGATACCCATTGATGCCCATTGATACCCTATTGATGGCCATCAATGCCTACTGATGCCTGTTGATACCTCTTGATACCCACTGATATCCCATTGACGCCCGTTGATACCCATTGATACCCACTGGTACCCATTGATGCCCCATTGATGCCCCCTGATGCCCATTGATGCTCCAAGGTCTGAAACCCCACTACTACACTATGGCCTAGTACCCCCAAAGCCCAGTACCCCCTGGCCTAACCCCCCCACCCCAGCAGTGTCCCCAAGGACTCACTGCAGCAGCTGCATGCAGGGGCTGTGCTACCCAGGACACACAGGGTGGCATCCCCTGATGATGGGAGCCACCGGCTCGGGATGCTGAGTAGCCCCTGCTGCCGGCCGAGCCCCTGCCTCCTCCTCAGGTCATCCCTGTTCTCTGCCACCCGTTTCCTTTTATCCCAACAATTCCCATCCCTTTAAAGTGCTCATTTCTCCTTAGCATTTAACAGACAGCTCCAGGAGGCACCTCCCTGCCGCGCTGCTGCCCTCGGGGAGGCTGTTGTAGAGCTCTTCCAAGCTGTCTCCAGAGACCAGGCAGGTTTCTCCCCTTCCACATCCCAGGGGTCTGCCACTGAAAGCTGCAGGAAGAGTAACTAAAGTGATGGGGGACTTGGGTTTGGGTGGAAATGGGGTGTTCAGGAGCACCCACAACTGGGGTTGGGGATAGAGAAGGCGAAAGGGTGCCCCAAGCCCTGGTCCCTTCTGAGATCTTCTCCATCCCAACTGCCCGAGTGGTCCCCAGGGGGGACCCCCAGGGGGGTCTGGGGTCTCCTCTACCAGGGTCCCCATGTGAGGATGTTCCTTGTGCCACCGTGGTTTGCTCTTTGGCATCATTGTGTGGATCCTTCCAAAACCTCCACCAGGATTAAATGCTGCTCCTGCTCACTCCCAGCAAGGCTCCAGACTGGAGTGCCAGAGGAGGGGATCCCTGCTGGAAAGTGATTTTCCAAGGAACTTAAAAAGGCAGCTGCCTCTTGTTGCAAACCAGCTTTGGTCCTGGCAGCAAGAGCTGGATCAGGAAGAGCTTCCCAAGACACTGAGAGAGGGCAAATGGCTTTAGGGATTTACCAGCCCACCCTGGAAGGACTGGGGTGCAGGAGGCTGGTGGTGAGCTGGGCTAAGTGGGACTGGAGTGCTGATGGCCCATTAAAAGAGCTGCTCCTCAACATCCACCACCAAGCCATTATCCCATGGAGCCACCAGAGCTGGGAATGGCACTGAGGCACTGAGGCACTATGAATAATCATCGCCTGGGGGTGATACTCAGGTGGATTCTGCCCCCGGGGTGGTGGCACAAGGGTTGCAAAGCCCCTCTGGGGCTGTTGGAGTGGGGCAGGGGGGCTGTGGTCCTGCTTGATCCACGGATGCAGGGTAGCATCCTGATGCTGGCATCACCCCACTGGACATCAGTGGGGTTAACTGGGACCTGTGTGCGGAGGAAGGGGCAGCTCTGGCAGGGGTCTGAAGAGGGGCAGGGGATGAAATCCAACCTGAAGGTGAGGAGTAACCTCAGGAACTCCCTGGCTCTGTCCCACCCTCCATTAAGCAGGGTGTGAGCCAGCTCCTGAAGCAAGCAGAGGGACTGAGCCCTTCTCCCAGAGCCACCAACGTCACCCAGAGCAAAGTGGTCTCAAGAGAATCAAGCAGCAGAAACCTCCAACTCTAGTGATGCTGTAGCTAAGCTCC
>JBCJKH010010573.1:15144-28385 GCA_039877255.1 Loriculus beryllinus | reverse complement strand
CACCCCCGAGTATGAAGTCCTTGCATGGGGCTGGCTGTCCCCTATATCCCCGCAGCATGCGAGCCACGAGAGGGCACTGAAACACAACCCAAGTGTTGCAATGTGCCGAGCAGGGGGCTCCAGCCTCTCCCCCATCCCCTAATCAGAGCTTCGGATAAAATGCCAGAACAAAGGACCGATACAAGGATAGATTCATTGCTGCGTGTTTCAACTGCCCATTATGAGGTCTGAAACAAAACTGGGGCTCATAAATACCCTACAATGAAATGCTTCATGAGGCGGGAGCTCACGCGACAAAATGCGACTTTCTGTTGTAGTTGTTTGGGAGGCTACAACAATAATTGTATTGAAATTCATTTTTAATTAAACTGTTTGCTGGGCTCTGGGAATGTGCACTGGCATTTACGTAGTGTCCATCATCGTGGTATCAGTGTGCTTTATCTGCACAATCAGTTAAGCTTAGTATGTTTTAATTGAAAGTCTTTCAGCTGTTACTTCCCCCTTCAGATTATCATTCATATTATAGCTGCATTTCATGCTTATCCTATCCTGAGTGATTACAAGAATTATTCTGCCATTATTTTTCATTCTTCCCTGCTTCCCCCTCACTTTCACAATCCGTTTTTACCATAAACTCTCGCTGTTGTGAGGGAATTTGGTGCAAATCAGTTCACAGGGTTTTTTTTTTTTTTCCTTTAAACTATAAACCAGATGCAAGAAACCTCCAACATGAAAAACGTACAGCACTGGAAGACTGTCAGTCTTCAGAACTGAAAATACACCACTGAGATAATATATATTAAAATACTACTGGAATATGCAAGATGCAAATACTGAAATAATTTTAATAAAATATGCCCTTAAAATTTACAAGAGGCAGCCTCATCAAAAAAGGAGTGAAAAGAGGACCCGTTACTGTCTTTTTTTTACATAACATATTTTCTTTTACTTCATGTAAACTAAGTTTCTTTCAAAATTTATGTCAAGCATTCTTAGCTCACCTTACCATAAAACCAGGAGAAAAAAAAAAAACCAAACCCACAAACAAACAAGAAATTCACAGCTTTCTTGTATGAAAGAATGTTAAAATCAAAATTACAAGAGAGATTTTGATTTACATTTGTACAACAATACTGGTAGTGAAAAAACAAGTTCTGCAGATAGCTATATCAATTAATGCTCTCCTATGAGTGCATTTTTTACTAAAATCCCTGCATATATGTATTTTTAAATCTCTGATATTCATTGTCTCTCATCTCACCTGTATGGCACTATCTACAGTGTAAGAATTAGTGCTGAAATCCCCGATCCCAAAAAGCCTGCATCTCTGTTAGAAAAAAAAGATATAAGGCATAGAGGGAAGCTCAGAGGAAGGAACGACATCGGAGCTGGGTTTTGCTTCAGTGGGAAGCATCACATAAGTAAGAACAATTTGTGAATAAGGTTTTGCAGGACAGCAGTCCACATCCAATGCTGGCAATAACCTAATAGGTTATTTCCACATCTCGCTACCGCGAGCCCAAGTAACATCCAGCACGTTCAGCTTGAATGAGGCATTTATTTCAACTTCTGAGAGCTAAATTCTTCCCGACTGTAAGAGCATCGTTCTAGCACTCAGCATAGACCTGCAGCTTCCCTTAGCATCTGCAAGGGCCCTGGGAGTGAAGCTTGTACTGAATAACCCAGACACTCTCTCAGTGGGATTACAGGGAATTTTGCCATTTGTTTGTCAAACCTTTAGACCTTGGGTTTTTTCTAACATGTAAGTCCAGATCACTTATGTGCGTGTGTATGTGCCAGTATGGTAGGAAAAAAATCCTTCTCTAAGAATCTGTACTGCCTGGTGATGTTTTTCCAAGGAAAAAGTAGGTTTTGTCCTGGTTTGTGCTATATCTCAGAAAGCTCATACCGAGGCAAAATCACATCGGGGACACATCTTTGTGGCTTCAGTGTATGATGTGGAAATTTATTTCTTATGCTTCCACAGAGCTGATTTGCATCCACAGTGTATCTCAAAATATATAGACATATAAGGAAAATGCTTGCGTGTATCAGAACAGTGTATTCTATATGATTCTGTTCTATATCTGCATGTGCATGCATGGAAATTCTGCCTGCTGCAGAGGGGGAGCAACACACTGAAATTGCATCGCAGTTTAATCTGGTAAATTCCTGGTTACAGTGAGAAGAGCAGAGATTTCTCTGCCTCCCGGGCAGATGACCAGTCTGTGGCACACTTGGTATTTTCCATCCTTAAATCGCCCCTGTCCCATAAAAGCCTTTTGCAAGTATTTCTTATTGTATCTCACAGTGCAGGTAGAGCTCAACTCTTGACTGATTTCCTCCCACTGCACTACCCAGGGAAGCAAACCTGACACCAGCACACCCATCTACACACACTTTCCTTTGGCACCACTGGGAAACACACGGAGCAATATTCTGCCTGCAGGGAGCAAACACCAGCCCAGCAGCGCTCGAGATGCACGCTTTCCGTCAGGGAAAAGGGGGAGGAAATACATGTTCAAATTCTGTGGGAATATTACTCTTTCTCCCCTCTTTTTATTTCCTCCCTCTTTTAAATGTCAGACTCCTACACAGTGCCTTTGAAAGTCTGAAGAGTTAGCTAGATCAGTCTGGAAGCAAAACAAACCACAGCGCATTTCACCTTTTGCAGAACTTTCCGAGAGGCAGCGTGCATTGCAGAGCGGTGACTATTCAGTGTTTAGCTCTCTGGGGCTGGGGTGTAGACCTGAAATTCAAAACATTTCTTTCTCGTACATCTGTGTTGAATCAGGGCTTATTTCTGATTAAGGTGGCTGAATCTTTAATATTAAATTCTTCTTAGAATTGATCGCTGTTGCGCTTAGGGACATCAGATGGAAATGGATAGTCCTGCTCTAGCGTTGCTCACTCTGCTTAGGGTCCAAGTTAACTAGGTTGGAAGGTTTCTGATTTTTCCTTCAGCTGTGTTTTGCCTGAGGTACAGCCTGTAACAACAGAGCCCAGACTTTGACCTACTCGTGGCGTTTTCTTGCATTGCATGTGCTCGAAGATGCTCAGGCTGCTGCTCTTTCCCTTATCCTGGTACTCAATGAGAAGTTCACTTCCTCCACCTCTCCCTGCTCAGGGGAGGCTGGGTGCTGGAGCATGCCAGGCTGATGATACATAAGCACGGCTAAGATAAGGTTTCCCAGGCAATAAAATGCTATGGGAGATACTGGGCTGGTTTTAAACCCTGAGCTTTAAAAGAAAGTTGCTTCTGCTCCAGCTTGATGCAAGGTCTGAGCCAAATCAGCCACTCCACCTCTAAAATACTGGGAAGAGTAAGGGATGCGGTGCAATCACCCCATCACTTGTTGATAGGGGGGTCTGTAAGCAGCCAAACCCACCCAAACAGGTCAAAGAGTGGGGGGGGATAGAGGAGAAGCATGTCACCAGGTGCATTAAGGACTCAAACAAGAGGAGCTTATCTTTCCCTGTCCTCCATTCCCAAGAGCAGCATCAACCTGGGGCTTAATTAGCAGCTAGCAGTCCTCCAAAGTTGTCTCTGGCAAGCAGTGGGTTTACGTGAGTGTCATCACGTGAGCAGCATCAGCCCTGACACTTCTGGGGGTGCACAAATGGACATTGCTGTAATATAGAAAAGTACCTAATGAGCAGCAGTGGATCTGAAGGGCCCAGATAATGATGCATGGCTGAGGCAAGCAATGCTGCCAGCTCGCACATCATAAACACAGGCTGTGGGAAGTGCCCAGCGTGATCCCAGAGTGCTGTTTGTTAGCTGCTAAATGTAGGTTTGTGTGTTTGTGGCATATCCATGAACCAGCAGGACACACTCTGGGCAGCAAGTTCACAAGGTCCACACTAGGAAAAGAGAGAAGGCAGCAACACTTTATGTCCGGTGTGGCCAAGGGAAAGCACAGGGCAGGAAAAGGCTCTGCCTCCCAAGCTAAGTGAAAGCACTCCATTTATGAGTAATTGAAGAGGGCTTGACAGTGGTTTGGATTCTCCAAGACCTGTCACTGAACAGCTGCAGATCCTATTCCCCTGGACCAGAGATGCCACCACAGCTGCCTGCCCAAGCCACAGTAGGGGGACAGGAACACCTTTCCACTTCTCTCTGACCTCCATGGCCAGGGTTGGTTTGCGGTTAGAGTTTGTGGCACAAATTTGGATGTGCTGAAAGCTAACAGGTTGATGAGCCAACGTTAATTGTGCTCTCATCAAGTTTCAGCAATTGAGCTTATGGTTAGAGAGGTAAGGGCATAGGTAGAGGCTGGCAGCAGATATGCTGGGGAGCAAAGCTGCCTTCTGGCAGAACCGATTACAGTGCCTGGCATGGTGGGATAGTGGGATGGTGGGAGGTGAGTTACAAGGACATAAATCACATCTGCACAACACTAATGATCACTATGTACTGCAAGTCATCTCTGTCAGTGCTGCTCGCCTGGAGGTGGTGGCTGAGCCCACCTTCGCAGTATTTTCAGACTGCTCTATGGTGTTCATACATGCTGAGATAATGAAGAATTACAATATTTGTTATTTTAAAGGAATGCATCATAAGCCTTATCAACCTTGAAAATATTCTGATTTATCTATCTGCAATCACTGGATTTGCCCACCCCATGTCAAACTTTGTCACTCCCTGTCATCATCCATCATGCTAGAGGAATGGCCAAGGACACCCTCTTCTTAGCCCCCAAGCCTAATTCTGTGGCAGCTTAATATTTCTCCTTAACTCTTAGCTCTCCAGAAAGCATCCCTTCACCTCTGAATTAAAGACATGACAACAGCACTAAAAAAGAAGGGTCCTTCTGTAACAACTGTGACCTCAGAATAAGTGGTCTCTTCTTCTCAATATTAGCAACACAGAAAGACTCTCGCTACCAAGCTCAACCCTGTGTACAGCCTGTGTATAACCTTTTAAGCAGCTTTTGCTGTAAAACACAAGTCTGTGTTTGCTGTAACAGAAGCATTTCATTCCTCACAGTAGAATAAAAGGGTTTGCTGAAAGAGAAAGGGCACTGCAAGTCCCTGCTTTGTGCTCTGAATTCTTTTCCAGCATCTTCCTTTTAATACATCGCGAAAGGGGGGAAAAGAAGAAAAAAACCTAACACATTAAAAAAAAGTGTTTTAGAGTGTTTTCCCAAGAAATATCACACACTGAATTGAAACACCTTATCTACAAGGAGGTCCTGGTGGCAAGTGCAGAAGCAACAGAGGAAAAAAATCAATACAGCCTGCAGAGATTAAAAACATACTGGAAAAACATAAGAAAAATGCAACAATTAATGCCAGTTGTACATATAATACGTGAAAACAAAGCAGAGAGGCATTAGTGTCTACACACAGATCTACTGGATAGGTAATGCTTTTATCTCAACTTGAAAATGGAAGCTTTATTAGACTGCTTCCCATCAGGAGGCATCATACCATGAACAGTGTAAAGCTCTAACTAACTAAAAGCCTCTTTCCCCCACACCTTCCAGCCCAATCATTTTGCATACGGGTGAAATTCAAATGGCTCAACCTCAGGCTGCAGTGGTGTCAAGCAGGGGTTCAGCTTTACCAGGCTAGATGAAACCATACACTTCCCCCCTTCCAGCAGAAGGCATGAACCAGCCCACCAAGATGCTCAGTGATAGGTAGGGTTATTTTAGGTTTAAAAAGCCCCTCCATGAAGCTGCTGCTAGAGATTGTCTTATTGTTACACTGTTATGCTGTATCATCTATTATTATTATTATATGCCCGATTTGAATAAAACATCTTTCACAGGTTTTAGTTGAGAAGGGTTTCATATTAAAGAAAGATGCTCACACAGAAAAAATAAGCAAATATTTAAGGTGTGGCTCTAAATTCTCTCCAGCAGCTTTTCATCCACACAACAATCAGACAAAATTTAACCATGTACCCTATATCTTGAGTGTAGAGCTCAGGAAGTTGTGAGCCCAAGGAAGTTGTGAGTGCTCCATCCCTGGCTGTGTTCAAGGCCAGGTTGGACGAAGCCTTGGGTGGCATGGTTTAGTGTGGAGTGTCCCTGCTTATGGCAGGAGGGTTGCGACTAGATGATCTTAAGGTCCTTTCCAACCCTAACGATTCTATGATTCTATGATGCTATGAATGTATCTGCTATGTCGACCTAACAATTAGCCTTCAAAAGGTTGGACCAAAATACTTTTCCTGAAAGACAGGTAGGATTAGACTATACTGCTCAGCTTATTCATGAATGAAAAGGTTATATATACTACAGCACTTGATTCCAATATAAAATACAGTACCCTCAATGTAATAAAAAGTTCTAATTTAATACTGCTATTGAATTTGATAACCAAGTATCCAATGAGCAACCATATATGTAAGAGCTGATTTGGGCCCAATAATAGTATTGATTTTCATTCTTCTATTTGCATACTTAGTCCTGTGTGATCGTTGCCCAGGAGTTGTATTTATAAATCAAAACACCTTATTTGATACTGCTTTAATATTAAAAATTTTTAAGTATTTGGTGTATTTATTTTGTTTTCCAAATAGTAAATGTGTGTAAAAGGGTCCCTATCATAACGACTATTTCTAAAGAGAAAATAATATGACAGAAGTATACCATTGTCATTCATCATGGACAACAAAACTCTGAAGCCAGGCATTGTCAAAGTATTATTGTCTTTGGGAAAAGTTTTCTCTGGAACTATAGCAAGAAGTTAAATACTGAGAAAAGGCAAAAGTTATCAGTAGGTTATCTCTCTTTGCATTTCTAACATACTTTTTACGGAAGTGATTAGCTGTTATAATCAGGCCAAGAGGTGATCTCTCTTCTGTGTCATGGGAAGAGGAATTTTGTAGCATTTAAATCTAATTTTTAATGAAGCATTTGGTGGGAATGGCAAGTCATCACCCTCTGGAGGAATTATAAATGCTTTTATTTGGTTTGGACTTCAAGTGTTCTGATTTTCTTTCACAAACTACTAATTAAGCTTTCACAGCTCCAAAAGGCTAGAGTTTCAATTTACTGTGACCTCAGAGGAGTGCTTTAGTAAGTCATTGTCTAGGAAATCATGCAATGCAAGCTTATTCTTAATATATTACATCAACTGATGATATCTCACTCTGATATTAATTTCAAACTTAATTAAAAAACAACCAAACAAATAAACAAAGCAACACCCAAAAGGGGAAAAACAATCCCAATCCTTTCCTTATGTTAGATCACCATTTCGTGAATGATTTGAAACAGAGGTTCTCCCTCAAAATAATTTTAAATGTTATTTAATAGTGTTAATAATTTAATATTATTTATTGTTATATTATTAATAATAATAATATTATTATTTAATAAGATTATTTAAATTATATTAAGGATAACAGTCAAGAAAAAAAAAAGGTATTATTTCTGTCCCTGTTTTTCAGGCCGATGAAAAATGTGACTGCTCAGTGCCATGTCACATCAGTTACTGGACCACCCAAAACCTTTCAAGGCTTGAGCTGCGTGGTTACCAATACCTTATAAAGCTTAATATTGTATGTCTCCTTTGATAATCAGAACTCGATTTAAAATATGTGCCAGTCTGGTAAGAAAGGAATAAAACTAACACAAAACCTATTTCAATGGGTATATCCAATCCTAAATGTCACATTTTACTGGTTGACACACATTTATCACTTCATTTCACAGTACAGTAAACAACTCATAAGTCACTGGCTAATTTGATTGACAGTAGCCTTGGGCATTCCTTAGCAATCATGTAGTATACTGCACTAAGTCAGACTTTTAGGGCAATTGACCCCAACAATATATGTATAAAAAAACCTAAAGTACTATAGTCTGCTTAAAATGAAGGAAAATGGGGAAATCAAAAATGCGAGAACAATAAATTATAGAAATTTCTCATTTGGATAAGTAACAGCTTTAATAGCTTTCTCTAAGAACTGAGTGCACTCAATTGAACATCTGCTTTCCAGCTGTGTATATTGATATATTACCAGGGTTTTATTCTTTTCTACTTTAAATATATCCATAAGTTTTTTGGGGCTCCACTACCTGACTTTCTGACAATGGCTTGATTGTGAAAGATATAAAAATGTCAAAAATTCTGTAGGTCATTTTATGCCCAGGATATTATTTTTCAATTGAATCCAAAGACAGATGTCTATGAACAATTAAACCATTCTCCAATCACACCTTGTTCCAGCTGGGATCATAGAATTAAAAGGAAGTAAGCCATCATGATTCACTTATTGCTGGAGTACCTAGTGTTTCCTGTACTGCTGATAGATTCTTATTAAACAATTCTGTCGATGGAAAATGAATATTGTCCTCTGCTTGAACTTCTAAAGTTAGTTCTTTGATATTAAATTTGATTTTCTTCTCTTGTAATAATTCATACACTTAGTGACTGGCTTCAGAAATTCCCATTAGATGGAGATTATGTTATCTAAAGCTCACTAAATCCCACGTCAGGTCTCAGAGAGTTTAGCTGTAAAAGTAGAACACTGAAAAGATCTGTAGTGAAAAGAAAAACTTGCTAACAAAAAAAAAAAAAAAAAAAAAGTGGCCCAATGTCTTTTCTATTGAAGGAGTTGTGGAAAATATTTACTTCTTTCAACCCGTCTTAAAAATGAAGCTACCTTTTTCAACTCCCTTTGCCACTGTTTCTTGCTTGGCAACCACAAAGCTCGGAGATATGCTCTTAACAAGAGGCCATAAAACGTGCTTATGAACGAAAATATCATCAGTATGTTTATGTTTTAGTGATTCACAACAGCTATATTCCCATTCATGTGGGGAACATTTAATTTTCAGACTGTGCTGAGAAAGGTTGTTAATAAAATATTTCTGCACTTTCTAGATAGACAGTTTATGATCTTGGGTTACATGTTCTGAAAGATATATACACTCTCACCATTTTCCCTGGCCACAATAGAGCAGACACAAGCAGTCTTTGTTTCAAAAAGCTAATATATAAAAGGAGAAAGCTACTGATTGATTTGTTTAATTTTATTAAATGGCACCAAAGAAACAGGATTGAATCTTTCAGAAACACTAGCAATTAAGAGGACAATTTAAAGTGTCTAAGTTAAATATATCTTAGTCTTGATAGCTTTTGCAAAAGATTGATGCATGTTAAGCTTCCAACTATGGAATCTGCAATACAGCGAGAAGTAATTTCTTTTAAAATGTTGCGATTCTCAAAACATCAAAGGGGACAATTGAAAGATACATTCGAAAGACAAAGTTGATGCAACAGTGTTTTCCTGTACCACTGCAAGCCTGTATTATGTGCAATGGTTTATATTATACACTTCTTGCATATGTCTATGCACACTTTAAAAAAACATACAAGGTCAGCTTCTGCTTACAGGCCTCAACCAAGGAAATCCTTTAAGCAATGCTTAAATTCAGCAGAGGAATAATACCATCAACATCAGTGAAACTCCACACGTGTTTAAGTGATTTAAATGTTCACAGTTTTGGGGTAGTTTTAATTAAGATTTATTCTCTTGTAGCATTGAGTGCTAACATGACTTTCACTTTCTTTCCCATCTGCCCACTGCTTAGAAGAGAAGAAATTTCTAGGGACAGCTAGCTCTCTTTTCTTTAGAACAACTGACATATCGAACAAAAGACTGCACCAGCCTAGCTTCAGGCTTGAAACAGAAACAGCAAACTTTGCATAAGTGTGCAAGCCCCGGCCCCCTTCCTTTTTTTTTGTATTTTATCTATGATACTGGGACACACAGGCTCAGGTATGCTTAAAAATCAAGAATAATGTAAACATATTAATTAACTAAACTCATGAGAAAACGGTGGTGAACATCCATCTGGCAGAGAGAGGTGCTGAAGTAGCGCTTCAAGGAAAATTAGATTCATACACAATTAGTACCAACTTTTCTATAGAACTTATTAGAGGAATTAACTTTTTTTTTTTTTTTTTTTTGTTTCCTGGAAATAGACATATTCCAGTTTCAAAAACGAAAAATTCTAACTTTCTTTGTAATTATGAAAGTTGCAAGTTTTCTATTTACTATTGAGCTAAAGATAAAATTCAGAAAGAAAAATCTTTGGAACAAAGCTTTCTAATTCTTTCTTCTCAACTCATCCCCACCTGGCTCTAGTTAGGAGTACATTATTTAGCACTCATAATTTTGCATGTTAAAATCTGTCAAATGCAAATGGGTGGACATTATAATGATATTGAATATGTCCATCCAGCTGTCCTTGCATTTATCATGCAGTGCGTATGTGGGGAATTGAGATACAGATAATTAAGGCAATGCATCACCATTCACACAGCATATAAATGGCAGAAAAAAGAATTTCAGAATTTCTGAGATTTTGATACACATGCTAAACATCAGTCCCTGCCTCATCTCCAGCAGTTCACCTGCAGTTAAGGCTTGAGAGATTATAACTGAATATTCAATTGATTAAAAACTTTGCTGATATAACAAACCTAAAATCTTATGCTAAATGTGGAGTAAATCTTGCTGACTGATGTAGAAAAGAATATTTCTTTAAACAAATGCTTATTCTTTTCTCCAGAACTGTTATGTGTGGTAAAAAGTCATTTGATAGTTTTCTCATCAGTCCACTGCATTACCTTTCAGGCTTTTTTTTTTTTTTTTAATTACCTAATTTATCTTGAAAAATAAAATCTGAGACATGCTTAAAAATTAAGTCCTTTGTAAGGCTTTCAAATGCTAATAATTGCTGTCCAGTAATGGATCTTCTTTTTCCAAAGATATACACATTGTTTTGCTTGTATTTTACAAAGTTTTACTTGAGGCACATGGCTGGAACATGCATATCTGAGCCCTAAATTGCACTAAGCTTACTGTGCAGTGGAGATTTTTTAGTGGAGCAAGACAAATTTCCCTATAGGTTCACTGAGAGCTTAGATATACTCTTGCTCTGGGAATACCTAAATCCCTGCATAGGTTGTAGCATCATGTTAACGTGATGAACTTGAAAGACTTTGCTAAAGTGCCAATGCAAAGCAAATGCTTTGTGTCCTATTTTATATATTCTGTATTTTCTGTGTATTTATTGAAGCTTAAGCAAGTAAAGTCATTTACCCTTCGTCTGGATTAAAATGCTTAGAATCCTCAAAATTAGCAGCACAGAATTATATTGTGGGTCAAATTGGACAAAATCTGTCAAGAAATAATATTTGCTATTGACTTTGATTATTGATAAACAGAAATGATGCAGAAAAAAGATACACCTTTATGTGACTGAAAAGAGTCTTATTAATATCTGAAATCGAAATGGTGACATTCTAATTAGCATTCCAAAGGATACTAAGATAGAAAAGTGTTGCAGCAGGAGTTAATGTTAACAGTGTGAAAGATTTACCCTCACATCTGTAAAAGTCATAGCACATTGGATGAGCTCCAGCAGGTAAGAAACCATTGTGTAGGAAAGGCAAGTAATAGTATGTCATAGGATCAAAGGACTGCTCAAAATGTTAGAGGAAATTACTACATAAGTTTAGAAGAAAGGTTTTCTCCCTCATGCGAAGTGTGCACTGGCTGTCGTATAGAGCCAGTGAAAGAGGCGACTGCATGTCCTAAGGTAGAACATGAGTAAAAATGTCAGGAGGCTATTGACAGAGCAATTAGGGAAACAAGCTGTGGCATACAGATCACACTGCTTTGGCATACCAGGGAGACTTAGAACATGAGGTTTCAAACCAGGGACCAAGGGAAACTCTCACAAGAGGTGAAAGCTAGAGAAAGATCCATTTATTTTGGGTAGTGTTAGGATGGGTTTTGTTTTGGCAAGTAGTTCCAAGTTTGACTTAAGCTTCAAAGAAGCTTTTTGTAAGCGGTCTTGCTGGGGGGTTTTTTGGGTTTTTTTGTTTTGTTTTGTTTTGTTTTGTTTTTGCAAATAGAATTTTATTTGGTTAAGATAGCTCTGTTTCATGATTTATTGCTTTAATGGTCATATCCAAAAAAGAAGTGGTGGTGGTTGTTTTTCGTAATACTAAATAAATGTGTTAGGTGAAGCTAACTCTTTTCTGACCTCAGATAGTTGCAAATGTTGATTAAACTGCCTTCAACCTGCCTTCAGGTGTTAAATTCAAGGTTTTCAGGAAAAACTAAACAAAACACTCTTCCTGCCTCCATAGGTAGGAACTTGCCAGGATATTTATTAAGGCAGCAAAAGTCAGGCAAGCAGGAACTTGAATAAAAATCAAATACTGATGTCAAGATTTGGAGGTTTTTTTTAAGTCCTTGAGATTAGTCCCTCTTGATTTCCCTTGAAATTAATGATGACAACAGAAAAGATTTAGATGAGAATGTAGTGAGCTTAACCAAGAGCAAATCTTCAAATCCTACTCTATGAACACCTAATCCTGAGAGATTAAGTTACAAAGAGCATTTGTAGAATTCTCTTTCCAGCTTTCTTCCCATGAAGCTATAATCTAATGAAACAAACAAGCATTTTGCAAGGATGAACTTGTGAAAGGAAAACCAGTCTCTTTTTCTATTCTTCAAAACAGATGCATACTCAAAATCTGCGTTTTTCATGATTGTATGTGTTAATATACAACTAGTACATGTCTGTGTAAGGTAATATGCACATACTCAATGTAATAGAAGATGCTAATCATCCACTTTAATGAACTCCTGTTGTTTTATGGAAATTGCAGATAAAAACTCAGAAGAGAAGATCTATCTGTGAACTTGTTTATTTGATTCAAAATGTTAATATTAGTTACTACACAGTACATGTTCTTCAATGAATTTATTTCATCATCAGAAAATCAATGGCTTAGTGATCATATATAATTTAAAATACTTTTGAAATTTAATGTGGACTCATGGCTCCCCTTATGACAATGTGGGAGTTACTCAGATGAGAAACCTGGAATTAAGAGGAATTAGAATTGTTTGAGAGTGTGCTATGCTGAGGGCACATACCATGTGCTGGGTGTTGTCAGACGAGTGCTGTGATTTCCAGGCGGGTTCTGCTTTAATGTGCTTTGCTCTTAAAAGAGAAGGTGCTTGGGTTCTTTCCAAAGAGAAGTGGTGTTGAGACGTTGTCCTTGGAGATCCTGGCTGCAGTGTGGGGGATGGCAGAGATGCCTGTAGGTGAGTTTGAGGAGAAGAGAAGGCTCCTGAAGGGGAGACCTGAGAGCAGCTCCAGTGCCTAAAGGGGCTGTAGGAAACCTGGAGAGGGGCTTGGGACAAGGGATGTAGGGCCAGGCCAAGGGGAATGGCTTGAACCTGCCCGAGGGGA
>JBCJKH010010573.1:0-12999 GCA_039877255.1 Loriculus beryllinus | reverse complement strand
TGTAATGTATTTTAGATGCAGTGAGACATTCTATATTAAATCTTATACTTTAAAAGCAGAGAACAATCTACACTTTTCCCCTTTACCCTAGTTCTCAACTAGAGGCACAGAGTAAATAAATTAAGTATGATTTATCTTTTTCCTTGTGAAGTGCCAAAAAAGTGTTTAAAATTTTCTGAACACTTATGAATGCCTCCAGAGTCCTTACCCAATTTGCTTCAAATATGGTCAAAACCCATGCAACAGTATGAGCTGTGACCTGCCAAGTTTGAGGTCAACATTCCTTTACTTGCAATTACGACTCCAAAATAAAATGTAATTAAGCAGAGTTATGTTGCTTTACAAAGTATTCTGATCTGCCCTGTTATGTAATGTGCTATACTTGTGTTTTGTGTATATTTTAGAAAACAGCTGTGACAATACATAAAATTTATCTGATATTTTTAAACCTACGTATCTCTTATTTTCTTCTATGTAAGTACCTTCTACCTCTTCTGAGATCATAATTTTCACATTTGATATGCATGTTATCACCTCCTGCTTTGGGACAGAGTTCCTGAAAACCTGTCTCTCTTATTAAAGCCCACAATATCTTCCTGCCATCATTTTGCTGAGTGTTCTCTGCCTGTGGAGTCCTGATGACGTAATTCAGATCTGTTTGCAAGACCCTCATCTTAGGCCAATTACATTCTAATTGCATGACTTTATGTTTTCTTGGGAAAGTAGAAAGCAAACACTTCATATTACATTTTTTAATAATTTGAAAGGGGAGGTAACATGCAGATGATACAAGTACTACACTCAAAAATTGGGTGGCCTTTTTTTTTTTTTATAAAACGTGACAGTGCAAAATCAATGTATCCTGTGCATAATGGATACTCAGTGACTCTGTATTAAGCATTTTTGAAACATTTTTATTAATTTAAGTAAGTGTTTTACCTTTTACCAAGATCTAGGTTTAGGAAACTGTTAACTGCAATTAAATATGTTCCTATTTTTTGGTTTATTTTCAGCTTATTTCAGGCCAGTAATTTAATAAAAGACAAGGTTTAAAAGTAAATTTGTGGCCAGCAAGAAAATCCTTAGGTGACAATTCATTAAAGTAAATGAGTTGAAGGCAAAGACAAGTCCTAATCCTGGAAGAGGAAACAAAGAAATTTAGAATGTAAATAGGGTGACAGCTGTTCACAATAAAGGATATAAGAATAAGCTGTCCTTGGAACACTTTTCTTAAGAGCATGGTAGACTATTCATCATCTGAATTTCTATATTGTTATTAAGGGCCCTCATAATTACCCTCAGTTTACAGTTGGAAGAAACATACTCACAAATCAGTAGAGTTCTATTTCAGTTTCTTCCAATTCAGAATGCGTGACTTGAAAAGTTCCTTCAGTAAATGCTCTAAGGAGACTGGAAAACCAATACCTATTTATAACTATATATTTTTATATAAAATACATATTTTATATAATACAATTATATAAATTTTTATATATAAGTATAGAAAAAATATTTTTCTATAAAATATATTTAGTTAAAATATAAATAATATTCATATGAAAATGCCTGTAACAAATATCCCAGAAGATAGACCATTATAAACACTCTTCTGTTCACACTTACTGTGCAGTTTCTGAATGATCTTTGAGAAGGGATGAATTAATTTTTCTATAGTAAGTGTGAAACATCATATTAAGCCTTTTTAAGTGAGTTATTCGAGCAAGTGCACAGCACCATGTAAAAACAGTAAAGAAGATTCATACAAAGAATTTTTACTGAATTTTAATTAGAATTCTGATATATTAAACAAGAGCCAAATAGCCAGGTGTGTATATGTACACACACATATGTCACATTTCAAGCCTAACATGATGCAACAGGAATACTTTTATGCAAATAAGTGTTTTTTTAAAAAAAGTCAAAGTGCTTTGTCCATAAGGAAAGCAAAATCTTTCATTTACAGATGTTGTCCCCCCACCAGTTGTATATCTTCAGTGCATTTTCAATGCAGAATATTTTCTGTGTTGTCAGGCAAAACCTTTTTTGCCAGTGTTTACTTACAGCTTATGTGTCCTAACCTCCTACTGACCTTACAGGTTGGGGTTTTTTTATGATTTTTAAATGCTACAGAATTTTTTCCTCATTTCTCAGAGAATATACTAAGCATATTTCTCATATAACTTCCTGAGTTTCAGTGGATCTATGCTATGGTGAAAGTGCTCTGAAAGTTTCTCACTTCTAAGCACATTTCATGGAGTGGCTGAAGAGCTAATCAAACTGAAAGTGATAACCTCTAGGTGAAATCCTGAGGAAGAACACTTTGAACAGTATAGAGAAAAGCTGACTGCTATGAATCTTATTAATACAATTCAATTCTGTAACTACAATTTAGATGTTCTATAAACCTTTCAATCTTATCAGTTCTTCTGGAAAATTGACACATCATAGAATAACCTTTTAAATATAGTTTTTAGTCTTATTTCCTTCACCCCACCACCCAGAAAATAATTCTACATTTGAAATCAAAGATAGGAAAACAACTCAGGAAAATA
Source organism: Loriculus beryllinus (assembly GCA_039877255.1). Classification (NCBI taxonomy): domain Eukaryota; kingdom Metazoa; phylum Chordata; class Aves; order Psittaciformes; family Psittacidae; genus Loriculus; species Loriculus beryllinus. The sequence continues at coordinate 10,447 of JBCJKH010010573.1, read as the reverse complement.
TGCTTTGGAAATCTGCCATTGTAAAACAAAATTGAATTTTGGCATTGAGAGGATAAAAAAATTTCCAAAAAAGGAATTTATATAGCAAGTTGGTATTTTGAGAGTTAAGAATTATCTGTATTTGGTCTTTTAAATACCTTATGTAGCTTTTTTTAATTTTATCATTTGTTATGAATGTCTTCTAAGTTTCAGGTTTGAAAATCATATTTAGAAACCCTATGGAAATTTATATTAATTTAAAAGGAATGGTCAAAATACATTTTTAAAGATCCAAATATGGAAGTCAATGACTTTCAGATTATAAAGCAGCCCTGGCTAATGACGTGTTTGTGCCATAGCATAATTTTTCTTAAGAAGCTATAAATCCCTATTTCTCTGAATGGCCAAGGTAGGAAGGGAGGTCTTGAAGCCATTTAGTCTAACCCCCTGCTCAAGCAGGGTTGCCTGCAGCAGGTTGCCTCTGCAGCCTCTGTGGGAAACCTTTTCTTGTGTTTGATCACCTTCACAGTAAAAAAAATGTTTTATTATGTACATTTGGAATTTGCTGGGTTTTAATTTGAACGCATCACCATTTGTCCTGCCAGTGGATGCCATCATTTGCTCCTATCAGGACTTTATACATATTGACCAGATCCTTCCGAGACTTTTCTCTTTCATGCTGAACTATCCCTGTTCTCATAGCTTTTCCTCATATGAAAGATGGTCTAATCCCTTAAACGTCTTTGTGGCCCTTTGCTGGACTGTTTCCATTATGCCCCTGTCTCTCTTATAAGTGGGGAGCTCAAAACTGGACCCTGCACTTCAGATGTGTCCCACAAGGGATGAGTAGAGAGAAAAAAATCACCTCTTTGACCTGCTGGCAATGCTTTTCCTAATGTCATCTGGGATGCTGTAGGCCTTCTTTGCTGCGAGGCTGCATTTCTGGCTCATTTTCCACTTCTGCCTGCCAGAACACCAAGGTCCTTCTCTGCTAAGCTGCTTTCCAAAATGTTTTCTGCTTCTGCCTTGAGTTATCGCTCTGCAGAGGCAGGACTTTTCATTTCCACTTGTTGAGCTCCATCAGACAATTTTCAGTCCATTTCTCCAGACTGCCCAGGTTTCCCTGAATGGCAGCACAGCCTTCTGGTCTATCAGCAACTACTATCCATTTGTACTATCTGCAGACCTTTTGAGGGTACACTTCCTAAGGGTACACTTTCTGAGGGTACACTTTGTCCTTTGTCTAAATCATTAATGAAGGTGTGAAACGGAATTGGACCTAGTATTGAGTCCTGCAATATATCACTAATGACTGACCTCCAGCTGTCTTTTGTGCCATTGTTTTCTGATATTTGTCTCTGGTAAGACACTGAGAAGCATTACAGTTGCTGTGTATTAGATGTGACGTTGCTTTCTTCTCATCAGTCATGTAAATAATACTTTGGCCCTTTCCGAACCTGTTACAAATGAAATCTCTTAGTAATATTTGAAATTTTTTCTTCATTTTGAAGTTGGTTAATGCCATTCAGTAATTTGTTTTCGGAATTCAAGTAACATCTATCAGTCTGATTCACAAAGGAAGATTTGTGTAACTTTCTCAAAATACAGTAAGTACCTAAGGTACCAACGAGTTGGCTCGGAGACTGGAGTGTAGGTGCCTGAATCCACTTAACAACTAGGAAAATTGACAAGTGATTATTGCTATGATCAATATGACTCTTAAATAGCATAGGCATAAAGATTTGGCCCATAGCTTTGTATGGGTTTGTTCATATGAACAAAAAGTTGCCCTAAACAGCAGCTGAGTACCTGTACTTACCATTTATGTATAAAATTCTGTTATCCTATATCCTAAAATAATGATGACAGGATTTCCTTCTGTGTTAAGGAGCAAAATGAATACTGTGATATCACATTAAAATATATAGTACATAGATACATAACCTTTTATTATGAGAAAAAATAATTATATTTACAATTTTTCATAATGTTTTAAGTACAAATGGGAAAAAAAACCCTGATGGTCTACTTATTTATAGGAGGTGTCTTGTCTCTACCATTAGTTTTATAAAAATTACATGTCCAGTTTAAGTTCATCATGTAGACTCCCTTCTATCTCTAGTCAGTGAACAAAGACAGTCACCTTTAGAAAACAGTTCATCATTCCTGGCATCTTAGAGACAAATCTTAATTGAGCAACAATGAATAATACAGACGAAAAAAGAGTCTATATTGGAAATACAAGTTAAATTAACAGATTAAGTAGTAAATTCATATTTAATTAAGGTTATTGCTTACAATTTTAGTTTGAATCTTGTTTCAGCACTATAAGCTTATGAAGCCAAAACCTGTATGTATTCATATATCTGCAACCAGTTACCTTACCTGAAGTGAGTGAAGTTGTTCAACTTTATCACTGGGTACTCTATTATTTATCATCGTATTTCAAGGTTCAGAACAGGGGATATTTTAACTTCTCTTGAATGTGGAACAAAAACACTAATTCCTCTGAAATAGGTAACATTATACCTCAGGTTCTAATTGCATTATCGATCACTGTGTTTTCAATGTTAGACAACTTATTCTGAGACAGAAGATTTCTAACATAGGAAAACAGCAGTGTGCTGAGACATCAAGGTCTCTACCAATATTACAGTTTCTGACTGGACAATCAGAACAGATCATTAAAAATTCAATATACAATACTCCATTGATCAGCAGGGTCTGCTGCTGTCTGTTCACTGCCTCAAAAGGGATGTGCTACAGTGATATTTTGAAGTTACATTTACTGAGGTTTTACTAGAGCTCACTGTACCTGAACATTGTTTTTGCATTGCTTCAAATACATAGTTATTCTTTCAGTGCTTTTTAGCACCAATCCTTCATCTCTTCTTGAAATCCATAACCTAAAAGACATTGATTTTGCGTCTTAACTGACATTTAGAAGTGGCAAAGCTTCTTCTACAAATTGCTTGTCACTTAAAATAGATTGTTGATACTCTGTCATCAAGAGATAATGCAGGATATAATTAGTCCTTTTCAAAATTTTATGCCTTTAAATGCAAAAATTATACTCATTAGCCAAGCCTCTCAAAAAAAAAAAAAAAAGTTATATATCAATGCATGCAAATCACTGTATCTTTATAAATATTTTCTTAGGAAGCTGAACATTCTATTAATTCAAAACCAACTAGAAAGCACTGATCAACTTTCAAAGGGTTAATTTTCAGTCATCCCAAATTTTCAGGCGAAATCTGAAAGGACAAAATATCAAACAGGGTCAGAATGTTAAAATGAATGAAAACCTTTTTTATATATATATAAAACTGCTCAGAATTATTCGAATTTACTAAGATCAAAATTAATTTACTGTGAAATTGTGAAAAAATTAATGAAAAACAGTAGTCTTATTCTCTGAAAAAACAGAAAAAAAGACAATCAATATAGTATTTATCATTAAATGTTTTAAAGTGTGTCTCAGTTTGAATCCAAACTTCTAATGTATGATAAAACCTTTATCTTGGAGTTGTGCAGATATACCAAGATAATAGTTGGAAAATGATTTTGTAAAATAGTTCTTTGCTTTTGTTGGTGGAAGGCATAATAGATTTGAGCAAGATATTGATATTTAATTGTCGGTGAACAACTCATTCAGTATTCAGTTATTGTGTGTTTCTTGTCTCCTGCCTTTGTGGAAATTAAGGGTTTAACTCAAATCATGAACTCATCAGAAGTTATAAACTCATTATAGAAATCTATATATTGAAATACAGGTGAAAACTTTATACTGTGTTGTAACTCATATCTTCCATCTGTATATTAATTTCATATATAAGCAAATACATATATATGTGTGTGTTCATATATATGCATATCTCCAATGTCCTCTAAAGTAAAAGCACTGGTGTCTAGCTAAGACCACCTTTTGTAGCTAACACCTTCTCATAAAAAGAGAAATGCACTGTAAAGTGATCTGGTCCTAAAATGACAGCTAAAAAGAATGACAAGTAGGGGCTTCAGCTTTCACATTTTTAGATGCTGACAGAATAACCTCTATTTCTGTCACTTCATAATTTTCATAGAATAGTTGTCACAAAAATAGCAGAATGATATTGTCATGATAATCTCTGGGTCCTGGTCCTGTAATCAAATCTTTATCCTATTCCGTTATAGAGTCCTAGAGACGGCTTTTAAAGCTGGGCACATTTCATTTAGCTTGAGCAATCTAAAAGTCTGTCAAATAGACCAAGCAATTAGTTCTGCTTACAGACAATTTAGGGCGAAAGGATCCACTGAAGTTTAATTCATGTCACCAGTTTTAGAACATGGTGAATCCCAATGTAAAGACTAGTTTAGATATGCAGAACTGATGAAAATCTTAGATATCTTACTTTCCAAAGTTACGTAGCAGAAATCCTACCAGTTCCTGTGATAAATCACAGATTGGACATTTGATGACTGTATTTATAACTAAATTCAAGCCCCCTTTATCCAACTGAGTGGACAACTATTTCAGTTGCAAAGTGAGGAATTGAACAGCCAGTAGAATTTTTTTTGCATAATTTATTATTGCAGAAACAAGAATAGAGATAGCTGAAAGTTTTTGAAATACTGGCATTTGTATTTTGATGAGTCACTTGTTTTCATTCCATAGATTACTAATGTTACAGACAAAGCAGAAAACATATTAAAAATGAAAAAAAAAATCTACAAAAATCCACAAATAACACCTTTTCAACTAAATGTACCCTCTAAAAACAAATATTTAAAAAATCCCTAGTTTTTGACATTACTAGAATTATAATCAGAATAAAGAAGTTTTAATAACTTTTCTAATTTGCAGGTACAAGGTATGATGTGACCTCATTATTTCCTGTACTTGCACATATATTTCTGGGAAGAAATATATGGAATTTTTTATATACAGCAACATTCATTTTCACTGTCTTGGTTGCAGGAGTCATCCCAGGATGAATACTATAGGAGGCTGGAATCTTTGCAATGCACTAGTGAATTTGTCTCGTGTCCCAGTTCCAAAGTAAATAGATTCTAGTTGAAGTGAAAGTTCTTATCTTCAGATCTGCATATGTGCACAAAGTAAAAACTAAAGAAAAAGCAATGAACCCTGCTTTGCACATGAAGAATCACATGGAGATCAGATTGGGCAAGACCACACATAGGAAATTCAGCCAAGAGTATGTTATGGACTTGACTTACCTAAAAGATTGTGCTGTAAGCTGTGTTCTGCAGTGCAACCTGAGAAATCTGTAATTATATTATATTATTTAATTATTTATAATGGCAGCTGTCAAGGTAGTACATTGATATTAATCATGCTTGCAGTGAGGGTAACTTCACTTCTTATGCAGTATGTCTTGTGCTTGCCCACCTATGATTTCAGATGACTTCACAAGAAGTATCCCTGAGGACTATCTGCATTTTATTCGTGTCCTTCAAGAATCTCCTTATTTTCCGTTGAAAAATAGAAAGCAATAGCTGTGGAAGAAAAGAGAAAACTTTGCTAGTTCCAAAAATAAATGTTATAAAAAGCAAATAAAGTACTTCACTTTTAGTTAGAGCACCTGTATAGTACATCTGTTTCAGCTGCTATCACAATATTAGATGATTCTTTCCAGGCAACAACAGTGTATTTTGTTTTCTGGGAACTGAAGATGTATAGCATCTGGTGAACCTGAAATTTTGGGGATTATCAGTCTTCTTCAAAAACATTATTCAGCATGCCAACAGTATACAGTTTTGCAAACTTTTGTGACCCAGTTTGAAAACAAGTTCAGGTGAGCCCCCTGATGTGCATTGACATATTCATCCCCTCTGAAGTCATCATTGTTCATCTGCATTAAAAATGCCACCAGCAGGGCTCAACATCTCATTTTCAAGCAACATTTTCAGTCTCTCAACAAACATACTGTTTAAGGAATAGTTCTTCTCAGTAGTATTCCCCTTCTTCTTGAGGACGGCTTATGTATTTAAGTGCTATTCAGTTTGGAATGGCATACTTGTAGGTCAAAGAACAGACTAAAGGGGCTAAACCAGACATAAATCAGAATGAAATACATGGCTGTATAGAAGGCTCAGTTGGATAAAACAAACCATATATCCGTTTGTGCACAGCATGTCTCTCCCAGATGAGCAGATTTGAGAAAACAGGCTTCATAGACAGAACAAGTGTTGTCCACTGATATACATAATAAATCATCAGTCTAGAGAATTTGTCAATAACATGCTGCTCTAAACATCCATATGTCCGCAGCATTAGGCTCATGTTGCTGCAACTAAATGAGAACTCAACCAGCACAGAATGAAGAAAAGAGGTGGCAGCAGATCAGTTTGTAGAAAACAGGCATTTTATCTGCAGGATTTTTTTTCAGAGCAGTTTGGCAAATGCATGGTTCTTTTATGAGAACAAGGAGCACCAGTTTATACTCTGCACACCTATTAAAAATGTAGACAGGCATTGAGAAAGCTCTTTTAACAAATTCAGACCACCTACAGTGCTCCCAAATATACAACCAACTTTGGCAATGCCTAAAGCACAGCTCACTCAGGTGGACTCAGTAAGTGCTCAGTCATTTGAGCATTTAAATAGGCAGTTGAGGCAGATTCTGTTTTCAGCTCTACCTCTGCATTGCAGGGTGGCTGTGAGAAAGTCACGTTTATTTCCCCATTGATACTTAATATGTCTTTTCCATTTAAGCTGTGTTCACCTAGGGTGGTCTTACCATGTGTTTGTTCAGTGTCTACATTGTATTTCTTATACAAATAAGAACTATAAAAGAATGTCCAAGAAAAGTTTAAACACTATGTCAGGAAAAAAAATTCTGAGGAACTAAAGAGGGTCATATATTCTAGATGAAAGTACTTATTACACAAAAGAAAGCTGGAATTTATTCAGAAATAAGTATCTCTAGCCCTCTTACTGGTTAAGATAATCTATAAAGGCCACTAATCTCTCTCAAAGTTATTATAAATGGTCCTAAACTCAAATCTATTTCCTGCCTGGTACTTTACCCACCATGATTCATGCAACACATGAATAGCTAAATCAGAAATAAACAGCATTGTTCAAATTATCTCCTACAAATCCAAAATATATAAACTTTGATGTATTTAACATGACAATCTTTTGTTATAACAAATGTGTGTTAGCTAACTAAGTTTATCTGTAAGTTACTCCTGGGTGGAAAATAAGGTTCTTGCGTCTTTTTGCTGACTCAGATACTTCTCCATCTCCTTTTTTTTTTTTTTTTTTTTTTAAGGAAACCAATGGATAAACAAAAGCAGAACTGCTGAGTTTCAAAACTGAACAACATGTTTCTTGAAGGATTTAGGGGAATTAGCAAGAAGGGATACAATTGTAAAGAAAAAAAGATAACTGGTTGTCACTGGAAGAAACTCAAATCTTTTTCTAAAGATTTGATTAAAAGAGGAAGCATCATTTTTTTCAACAATCCTAGCAGAACAGAACTCCAAAGAACAAATGGTCTGTGTGAAAGCAAGTTGAGCAGACTGTTTGGACTGGCCTGACATTGCTAACTCACACTGAGATGGTTTTGTGTAATATAATGTGGAGGTAGCAAGAGAATGCTTAGGAGTGTAAATTTCAAACACTGACTTTCATAGCTAGTCATCAGTTCTGTGGGCATTTAAGTCTGTGGTCAACAAGAAGTGCCATTAAACATAATTTTTTTTTTTTTAGCTGTGATACACTCTGAATGAAAATAACACATTAGTGAAGAATCCCCATATAAACAATTTGAAACTGTAATCTGGAATACAAAGACAATATGCCTAAATACCAAAAACATTAATTTCTTAAATGTTTAAAGCTGGAGGCTAATATTCTTCTGGTACTACAGATTCATATACATATATATGTATGTGCATGTGTAAAGGCAAAGAGAGAAAGGAGGAGGGAGAGAGGGATAGGGAGGAAGATTCTTGGAAAGTGTAATTCAGAACTTCTATTCAGCAGGTTCCTAACATTATGTAAGTATTCCACAGAAAATCAGAAAACTGATAAAAAATCACTAGACTGAAACAGTCTGGGGTTTTTATTGTTTATGGGTAATTTACCACTTAAGCTTGTTGCAATTTTTCCTCTTATTACCTACTATTCTTGATTTCCATGCTGTTTGCTATTTTCATGCAATTGCATACAATTGAATTTGGAACATAAAACATTAGAGAGAAGAAGATAAATTATAATCAAAGAAAGGATATTCAAATGAGCAAGTGAAATGTCAAGAACTATAAGGCACTTATTCCCCATCCCTTCTGATAGAAAAAGAAAGAGTAAATTAAAAATAGAAGGCATAAGAAAAAACTGCTCAATGATTTCTGCTTTTCTCATATGGTAATAATTTATGTATGGAAATAATTGATAGGAGACTACACTGCAACAAAAAAGCTTGGAATCTAAACTAATGTAGACACTTACTTGGAAAGCACAAAGGATAACCAGAAATTCAAAATCTGTTTGGAAGAAAATTACTTAGTCTGCAGGGAGTGAGCCAATGTATCACAGGTGAAACCTCTGGAAAAATTAATTATTTGCAAAATCAGTCTGTAATGGAGTATTATTTTATTTTTACAATTATGAAAAGGAGCTATAAAAGAATATGAGATGTTTCTAACCACAAAAAAGAACTATGACCTAACTGAACAAGAAGATTGAAAAATAGACTGTGAGCTGCCTATTTTGTTTCTTTTTAAAGCTCTTACATTTTATCCTTCCTGCAGACAGCTACACATATTTGTTCTGGATAGGTTTATTTGACAAGGACATTGTGGATTAAACGCATCATACTCTATTTTTCGTTTTTAAGGTACATGCACTCCATCCCCATCACTTCGAGGTAGTTTTGCTTTCCAGCAGCATGCTGCAGGTTTTAATCACAAGTCTACTTTTATACTCGGTGTGAGATCAAAATAAATACACCACCAGCGTGAACACTTTTCTGAGATGACAAGAGGGATTCCTGCTTGTCATAACTAATGATGGTGATCAAAGAAAACCAGGTGCTCACACTGACCCTTAGCTTTGATCATTTACTCTACTTTCCAATATCTGAGCCTGGGAGTGAGTTGCCCTAACGGCCTCTGATTACATTAGTGGCATATGGCAGGAAAAGGAGTAGAAGATAAGAAGCAGCAAGAAGGAGAGGGGAATGTCTAGCTATGCAGCATGTGTATGTCTAAAATCCTCCAGGCAATTGAGGTAAGCTCATATTCAAGGCTTTTCATATAGTGTACATGTTAATGTGTTGAAATACTTACTAGGCTTTTCATGAAAGCTGGTCCCAAAGGGCACTGACATGATCCTTTACTCACCTTTGAGTACTCATATGAGTAGGCTCAGTAATTTCAAAGGGGTTTTGCATGCGTGTGTGTGTGTGTAGGTGTTCTTCTGAAGCCTGTGAAGTTTCTGGATCCTCAAAGGTACACACTAATGCCACATTTTCATACATTACAATTACTTCTACTGAATTGAGTTTCTTTCTCCCATTGCTTGTAGTGGTGTTCATGATAGCCACCACATACATTCACTCAACTGCAGACTACAATGCAGACAAACTAAAACCGCTGTTTATCTTGGTAACATTAGTTTCTCATTAGTTCTAAAGATGGATTGCGTGATAGCGTTGACAGCTAAAGGCATTTTCAGACTTGCTCCCATCAAGTCTGATTCACACATAAGAGAATCTTTCTGAAAACAGTTTTCTTTTGTCTGTGCCAGCATTTAAATAATTTTAAGTACAGCAGCAACAAGTTTAAAAGTACAGATATAATTTCTTAGCATCGCAAGTTTCTCCAGCTGCTGTGCACATTTCACATGTTCGCCAAACACATTAGCCAGAGAGAATAAACGTAGCAGGTGGCATTATTATATGAACCAGGAGCTGAGATTATTTAATTCACATCCTAGAAAAAAGCAATGATAAGAAAAAAAGAGCTCTGGTAGCATCTTTGTAAGATTCTTCTTCACGAAGTTCAGAGAGAACCAGGAACATTAATACTCTATTTTTCTGTCTAGAAAAGTGAAAACTTTCTTAGCAATTTAATAAGGCAGGAATTCAAAGCTGTGCTTTTTATAGAAGAAAGAAATGTCAGCTTTCAAAATACCTGCACTTCTCAGCATGGGAATGTTTGGGTTTTTTTCTGTGCTATGCTATCCTTGTTGTAAGCAAAAACAAGAGAGAGTAATCAAAGTTACCTGCTTCTACTGAAAACTAGGATTCCATTAATCATTAAATCATGTCTGCTGGCCCACTTATTACCATCATCAGCAATGTTAAAATATTCCCTCTAACTGAAATAATGTCAGTAAAGATCCCAGCTAAACCAAGCAGCCACACAGTGATCCAAATATCTACCCTGATGATGTAATTTCACAAGATTACAATTTTACACGAAATGTAGCTGTCAGTGTTTATTCAGCATAACCCTT
>JBCJKH010010567.1:19920-51325 GCA_039877255.1 Loriculus beryllinus | reverse complement strand
ACTGTGAGGGTGGTGAGGCACTGGAATGGGTTGCCTAGGGAGGCTGTGAATGCTCCATCCCTGGCAGTGTTCAAGGCAAGGTTGGACAGAGCCTTGGGTGGCATGGTTTAGTGTCCTTGCCCATAGCAAGGAGGTAGTTTTGACATGTCTGGTAGCGCTCTCCATCCTGCTCAACTCATGTAAGGAAACAACACTCTAAGCTTGCTTTCTTTCAAAGAGCTGCTGAATGTCAAATCAGTTACTTGAACAGTGACAAGTGGAACAACAGTTTTTGCAGTGCAGTCTGGCCAAAAAAAAAATTGCTGTCACTAGTGGCACTGGTAATCTAAACCCTCTCTATCCCATTTGCTAAAATAAAGAATGTACAAGGGTCTCTGCAGAGCTTCTGAGGCACATTTCAATGCATTAAATACAGCTTGCATTCTATCAAGTGACTTTTAGCAGATTAGAATTCCATTCAACATCGTTATTAGCATTAGGTTTGGTTTTGCCCTTAGTGTGTATGTAATTAAGGCCATTCAGAGATGGACTGCTCCTTTTCATTAGCTAAAAATACAGGAATGAGTAAGGAACACTGTGCACACTCCCCTTATAGGAAACTGCTATTGAAAGAGAAAGTGCTGCCTCTTACTCAGTGTAACAGGGAGAAAAGTAGCAGGCCAGCCGTTTAAGCCCTCCTGATTGTGTCAAATCCTGCTGCTTCCCCCAGGATGATTTTCTGACAAAGAGATACACTTCAAGCTGATCCAAACTTCCTTTTTGGCCACCATAAAGTAACCACATTTGGTGGAGTCTTACATTCCTGAAATTGAGGATTCCTAGGCAACCTTCAACCTCTCCAGGCTTCCCTAGCCCATGCTGTGAGGCAGTTCTGCCCAAGACCTATGCGATTCTACTGTGATGTTAATAGAAGTATTTGTTCCCATTTTCTGGGCATTAGGTTGGTACCTTAGCAGGGGCAGAAGGTAACTCCTGTCTTCTTCTCATGGCTCAGAGTCACAGAGGGCATTGGGAGTGGAGACAGGACTAGACTCAGCATGAACCACATGTTGACTCAACATGTGCCACAATGTGCGTGTTCCCAGCACACAGGAGAGCCTGATGAAGCACTGTTCTCCATGAGGAACAGCCCCTGGAGCCCAGCCAGCCACCACACCACTACCTGTACACACTTGCCTTTCAGTGGCTTAATCCAGGCCAGAGGTGACAAGTGCTGAGAAGGGCATATATAGGAGTTAAAGGTAAGGTGTGGCACTGCGTACATTTGAGTTCAACTTGTCCCTTTGCCGACTGATTTGGCATAAGGTGTGTGACACGCAAGCACTCACTGAAACCCTGCACATGCAAGACTTCTTGGCCTGTATCCCACTGTTTGTGGCCCACTGTCCCCATCCCCTGAACTGAGAATAATGAAAGACCCTTGGGGAGCAGTGAAAAGATGATTTCAACAGTAGTGAAAAGGTAATATCAGCTTGTCTGAAGAAGGATTTTTTTCAAATGCTTTCAATGCTTTCAATGCTCTAAAATTACTAATTTTACATTCAGAAACAGGTATTTGTATATTTGCATCTAGCTATTATGTATATATATATATATATATATATATACACATACTTAACCCATCCTTACGAATCCTGTCTATGGGCATAACAGCAGTAAATCAGTTCAAAATGAACCAGTTACTTTGCATAAATTATTAAATGTACTGTAAACTATTTTGTTTACAATAGGTACAAGACCTATTAGGGACTATCTGTAGGATGACACAACATTTTCAAAAGGCTTGTAGTCCTTGAGTGTGGATCAGACCCTGCTAAAGGCTAACAAATAGAGGAAATTAAAAATACTCTATAGCCATACTCAAACAAAAATCAGAAGGGAACATTTCAGACATCGCCCTTACAGAAACAAAAGACGTATTTAGAGCACTGTGTTACAGGCACCAAAAGGCAAAACCTTAGTAAAACACAAAGCAAAACAAAAATAAATGTTACGCAGAAGCCCATCCCTTCAAACTTGGGATTCAGACAACCTCCTCATTCCACAGGGGAGATGGTGATTTTGTAACCAGACACAGTTACAAGCAGTGCCAATGGCAGAGGAAAGAAGACGTATTTCATACTGAGGAGGGAAAGACAAACACACGCACACCCTCCTCTGCCTGCCCCCTTCCCTGGCAGACACCCAGGTCAGCTGTGTCAGTGAACAACAACATTCCTGGTCTTCAGAAACCTCTGGAAGCGATCCAGAGCCATACATATGTGTCTTGGCTCTCTCCTGCTTCCCGGTATAAAGTTCTCTATGTATTAACTACCTGACAGGTTTCCTGGATTTCTGCTTGTCCTTTCTCATCCTTTTCTTCTTCTCTCGCTGCAACTGATGGACATCCAGAGGGAAGGATAAAGCGGAACAATAATGCAGCACTGACTCCCAGAGCAAATATTAGACAAAAACCATTCATGACATTCTCATTCATGACAAGTGAGCTGTTCTTGACTATGGCTGCACATCATTGCAAAGCACCCTTGGCACAAGCAAACAAGTCAAAACAATTTACCAGCTCATCGGTATTCAGCACTCCAAAAAAAACCTTTTCCTGAGAACTTTGCAGTTGTCCTTCCCAAACCCTGGAGAACCACACCCAGAAAATGAGCTCGTTTGTCAGCTATGCCGAGTGCTTCACAGTGAATCACAAAACAAAGCAAGGATCTCAGACCAACTGCTCCACATAGCCTGAAAACCAGTCTCAGAGAGTCACAACTGATTATGTCAAGGTTGCATTTCTACTGGTCACATCAGGTGCTGCGGCTGCTGATGCTCACAGTGATTACACCCAGTGAAGAGGAGTAATCCATTACCTTTATCACAGCACTTTTGACGAGGACAGACAAAAGTGCTCTGAACACAGTACATGATTTATTTGCAGTGCTTTCTGATTTCGCCACTGAGTCAAGTTGGTTACTGGGGCTGAATATCAAAGTTATCTTTCAGTGATAGGTCAGTCTAGAGAAAGCAATTTTAATTTCTAGAAGGTAAAACTTTTGGAGAAAAAAAAAGGAAAATTAGTGATAATTAAGTCTCTGTTCACTACTTTACTATCAATTATCAAGAGATGTCTCTAATAGATGATCACATCAGGGACTCCTGCTGCCTAATACTACTGAGTTCCTACCTATCCAGACAGAACAATTTAGGAACCGTTCACATATAATCACCCAATTTGTATCTAATGGCCTATAAGTTTGTTGGGGACTTTAAAAAGTCTTCCACAGTTTTTATGGGGAAACACTATTTCTTGGGAGAGAGAAGAGTCTGCAGGTAAAGGTTCAGAAAATACATGTCATTAACACAAAGTATTTTCCTTTAATTCCTCCTTCAAAATGTGACTCCTTCAGTCCTAAAGTCCAAAAGGTAAGCTTTCTCTGCTAGTTCTTTCTCCAAACCGTGTACATACATGTATATACATTATGTATATACATATATCTATATATATACATAAACACAGACAGACGTTGCAGCGTCTGCCTTCTCGGAGGTGACTTCAAACTAAGGCTAAATACCAAGCAACATTTGAAAAATGACACATCACATGTTCATAAACACCTTCAGTGCTTTCAGCAATCTTATCTGGTGCCTGAAGATTTGGCTCCAGTAAGGCTTTATAAGATTTCAGCAGTTATAACTTAATATGAGAAAAATGCTAGTAATTGCTGCCTGTCTGTGAACGTGTGTTAACTAAGCACTACATGTGTTATTACATCAGTAGTTTATTCTGCTGTGAAAATGTCTTATAATTCCCCCTCAAGGAATAAAAAGAAAAGAAAAAGAAAAGGAAGAGAAGAAAAGACCTATTTCTTTAAGTCCAGTGGGAATAAACTCAGTAGAAGGGCAATCAAACTCCCAATAGGAAATAGCAGTTACACCAATTTTGTGGTTGAAAGAAATGATTCTCTTTTTTTTTTCCCAGTTTCATTTTAAAAACAATTTCTGTACTTTTACATTTTTTATTAGATATTAATATATAATTCAGTGTCTTGGAAAAATCTGTAACTATGAGATGGAGGTTGACCTTCAGACTCTCAAGTAAGAACAGCTGACTTTTGGTATTTCAGTGAAAACACTTAGCAGAGATGGCTACATTTACTTTGGAAATAATTGCTATAAAGCATAAAATACAATGTTTATTTTTTTCTTACCATATTGCATAACCTAAAAAGGGCAAAGGAGGCAGCCAGCATTTCAAACTGCCAACAATTTCATTTGACTTCAAGTGAACTTCCAATCTCTATAAAATAGTAATGTCTAATGAAGAAACACACACAACTGATGCAAGCTCGCAGACAGGCATTCTCTTCCTCACAAATACTAAAGCCGAAGATGGGTCATCAGAATTCAACAGCAAAGTAGCTTATTAACCACCAGTCCAGGCCATTCTTCTGTGTAAGAGGAAGGTAATCTCTGTCCAACTAAAATTACACCTCTCTCACTGTACAGTTCTATGGAAGGTATTTTTCTTCATTTTACTTCCCAGAAGTGAAGTTTATAGCCCAGATTTTGATGTTTGATATTAGTCATATGATTTGTCTGCTGTAAAGCTGTTAATGGTAGCAGAATGATCTAATCCTTTAGATCTTGCAAACCTTGCTTTTTATGACATGCTGTTAGCACAGAATTCTGCAGAATTATTTCCTTTCATTCGTTTTAAGGATATTCAGATTGTTGTTGCATGTGATTACAGCTTTCACTTTATGGGAACCTAAAGCAATACTTTCTCATTGCTCTGTTGGTCTGGGTGAAACAGGCTGAACCACTGTCAACAGCCACTCCTAGATCTCTGCTTCTGAAGGAAAACTTCCTTGTTTAGATTCATCACCATCTGTGTAAAAGCCAGACTTTTCCTTTCTGTTGTACATGGGTCTGTATGTATACAAGTTAAATTATGCCTGCTGTTTAGTTCACTGAACAAAATTGAATTCACTGAAGTCTTTCTAGATTTTGTGCGCTAGTTGGTTCTAACATGGGTAGTGATATGCGGTGACCACGTCTTCAACTCAGCCTTTAAATCATCAACAAAATGGAACAAGAGCAATCCCAGCACAGATCTTTGCAAGCCACTGTTAGGTCACCTAGATTTTGCAAAACAGCCTGTACTTCTAAAACATTTGATGCCTAGCCAGAATTTAATTAGGGACAAAAAATGTACCTTCTAGCATAACATCAAGTCCCTTTTTCTTACAAACGTCATCAAAATCTCCAAAAAACCTGGACGATACATGCCAGATTTTTCTTCCCAATATTTTTAAGACTTCAGATTACTTCAAAGACAAGCTGAGGACATTATGCAGAAACTGTGATGTGGTCAGGTTATGTAATTGCTTTTCTAAGTATATGTTTCTGTTCTGACTACCCTGAAATACTTTCTCCCTAGGTAGGATATTGCGCATTCACCTGCAACTCCCAAGGACACTCTTCACTGCATTTTTGAAGTGATGCTCCCTGGTGATACTTTTACAGCAACCACGAAGAATTCCTATTTTAAGGAATATATTGCATGTGTTCGTCAGAAGCTTTCCAGTTCTGGAGCTGAGATTCCTCACAGCTTGAGATGAACACCATATGCTTCTAGCAGTTCACTAGAATTAAGATTTCCAAGTTGTTCCGTGAATTCCCCCCTTGAGATTCCTCCCTTTCTTACCAGCATGCTATGAAGTAAGGTTTCCCTTGGGCGATATCTCCTTGGGATGAAAATTTCAATAATGGATGTCTTTAGCCTAGTTCAACTGCTCCAGGCAATTAGCTTTTTATCAGTCATGTCATCTGTCTTTAAATTTCCTTTTCCCATTGATCTCTATGTACCAAAAGGTTCACAGAAACAAGTGCAATCCTTCTGCCTCAGACACGTATTAATACTTCTTGTATGGTAGTAGTATCCATCTCTTTACTGTAATTAAGAAAAAGTCTTTATTCATGGGCTGTAGAAGTTAGAGTGGCATTTTTCTCCAGTCTTGGAGATAGAAAACATTTCACAACTGCAAAAACACATTGATACAGTTTGTACAGATACCTGAAATCCTGGAGTCTAAAAGAACCAAGGCCACTTGTGATCAGCTGATACAGTTCCCCTGAGCTTATTTCTGCTGTCTGAGCTTACTTCTGAATTCACGTTTGGGCTGGGATAACAAAGTTCAGAAAGATACCCAACAGGATTCTCACTTCTATCCCACAGACTTTGTCCCCTAGAGTAGAGGGATGGCTTATAGCCATGTGGATATTACAGAAGATAAACTTGCCTTATGCACATCCTGTAGCACAGCAAAATGAAGAAAAGGCTGGAAGGAAAGAGGCAGAATCTGAAGAAAGCTGGCACTGCAAAGAGAAGAACACAGCTGACCAGTGGATGTAAATAAGAAAATCCTTTTGGTTAGAGAGACAAAAATGTTGGTGGCAAGGCCAAAAGAAAGGGAACTGGAGGAGATTAATCAAAGCATGAACAAGGGCATGTGCAGTAGGCTAGAAAGGCAGATGGGTCTACATACAACGTAGCCAGCAACATGCACTGGCTAATAAACTTGACACAAAATATACTTTATCTTCTTCAAAGGTGAGAAAACTTTAGAGGAGGCCTTGACCCAGGAAAAAGAAATCTGAAGCCCTCTGGTTTATCTTCTCCCAGAGATATGAACATGGACACTCATAAGCTCCAGCTGGCTCTATGAAACTCCCAAGTTTCTGAGCACTGCAGTTGTGGAAACCCATGAGCAGGACTTGCTGGTTATGAGGGAAGCTATCTCCTTTTTTCTTGAAAGTCAAGTCAGGGATCAGACCAATTTTCTTTAACGACAACAAGCCTGCTGCTGAGTCCAGATGCTCCCATAAGTGACCTTGTAGGACTCAGATATGACAAAGTGCACTCTATTGGAGTCTTTGCAGATGCCCTGAGCACTGATCTATTCAGCCCCTGGGTTGCTGCATGTACATGAGACTACCTGTCTCCCCTTTCACATTTAACAACTCCGGTTTTCTTCACAGTTACTCCTTTTCATCCTTTTGCCTTCGGTATGGTGACTCATACACAATATTCAAAACGATTTTCAAAGCTACTGAGTTAAATGAACAGTCTACAGCTTACCAAACTCTGACAGAGAAATTAGAGGCAAGCTGATAAAATCAAAGACACATACCAAAGGTATAATGGAAACACAGAACTCTCTGTGTGAAAGCACTTTTGAATAAAGAAGGCATTTTAGGAGAAAGACAAACTGCTCTCCTAACAGTGGATAGTCTTTTATACTCTTCAGCTTTTTCTTCAATACACCTTAATTAAAGCCACTTAGAGCAAACACAAAGCTTTCCTCTTCTTTGAACACCAATGGGACAAAACTACAGGCAGCTCTGAATTCCATTCACATGTGGCACTGACAGAGTCATGCACTTCCCAGAAAGCCCTATTAATACTTGTACAGCACATGTCACTAAGGGTATTAATGGGTTCTAAATATCAGCATTTCATTCGGTCTCATAATACCATCTAAGCCCAAGATTAGATGCCTCCTATAAAGTCCACATCACTATTTACTCCAGATCCCCAGAACAGCTTTCAGAGATGTCAAGCAAATGAACAGGTGATTTTGGAGCTGGTGTTCTGAGAGCTAAAAGACACAGAAAAACAGGTTGTACACTCCTGGAGGCTGGAGCTGAAATAAAGAGATGCTTTGTTTTGGGGTTTTTGGCTTCTGTTTTTTTGTTTGTTTTTTTTTTTTTTTTTAACTTACGGTGCAAAGCAAAATAAAAGGCAGGTTCATGGAGTCCCTAGCAGAGAAAGATAATCTTGTGCCCTTCTCCCTGTGTAGTGCATAACATGTTCTGCTTCTTATCCACACTCACAGCCTGGGGGCCAAGGCAGTTGTTTTGGTTATGTGCCACTAAAATGAGATTGTTCCAAAGTGACCTGCCAGAGGACAAAATTACAGTCTATGGAAGCCATGGGTAAGGATCCTCATTTCAGATTAAACCACAAGATCATTTTTCTTTTCTACATGTGATTGTACCTTATATGAAGATGTCTCATCTCGGAGACACTACACTCATTCAAGGCAGTAGTTTTTCAGCTGAGATGGTGCTAAATGCTCTTTAAGCAACAGGGTTTCAATTAAAGTAGTGACAGAGGTTTTGGCTCTTGGAGCAGCATCACGTCAGTAAGTCCAAGGGCTCCAGATGTTTATCCAAAGAAATCTCATAGCAACAGCCTCTCTGACACAGCTTCTCTGTGCTGCAGCATGCTTCTGGGGTTGTCATCATAATCTTCCTATTACCGCCACTCCTATTCACTCTAGTCTCTAGAGGTTTACAGCTTTGGCTGACTTAGCCTCTTCTCAGTACTTCTGAGATTTCACCATAGCTCCTTCAGTATTGCTGCTATCCTGTTCCAAGGCTCTGCTACAGAGCCCATTTCAGGTAACAAGCTGCCTCCTCTATGAATAATCTCAATACCCCACTGTAAGCTTCCTGGGGACTGGATGCTTTCAACTGGAAAGTTGGGCTGCTAGAGATTTTCATCACTCAAAATACCCTTTTCTCACTGGGAAAAAGGTACTGATCAACTACCACTTAGATACAA
Source organism: Loriculus beryllinus (assembly GCA_039877255.1). Taxonomy (NCBI): domain Eukaryota; kingdom Metazoa; phylum Chordata; class Aves; order Psittaciformes; family Psittacidae; genus Loriculus; species Loriculus beryllinus. The sequence continues at coordinate 42,708 of JBCJKH010010567.1, read as the reverse complement.
GGATGCTCCCTTACTCTGGTTTGTGTAGTTCCTTATAACCCTGACTACTCTTGAACAGGTCAAAGTCCAGATTGTAGGCCTACATCAACTCTAACATCAGAGTTCTGAAAGCCAAAGGGACTTGTTGCCACTTATTATATAGGTGAGAGGCTGGGATAAACAAAGAAATGTTTTCTACATTTCTTTTGAATGATCTAACAACCCAGTAATATTCACATCTAAAATTCTGGTTTATGCCTATTTCCACATAAAACTGTCTTACTTCTAACAGGCAGGTGTCTTACCTCTCACTTGGAAAACAAATGCTTACTCTTGTTCTGTGTAAAGATTGCCAATATCCCTTGGCACAGCTTTGAAACATTCCCACCTATCCTATCACTGGATATAAGGGAGAGGAGATCAGCACCTCCCTCTCCACTTTCCCTCCTCAGGAATCTGTAGAGAGCAAAGAACTATACCTGCCATATTAGGGGAAAGCTAACATGAATGGGAGCTGAAGCAACTTGCTAGAAGTGTCTGGATAATTATTTTGAGGCATACCATTTATTCTTGCAGTGTAGTCTCACATTTTGTTTCCAGAGTGGGTGGCCTGTTGCAGAAATAAGCGGTTCATTTTCCCTAAATGGGTCAGTTTTGCAATCCCATGATTTCCTACTGCTGCTCATGCACCAGTGGCTTTTCCACCTGATTGCCCAGTGAGACCTCAAAAGTGCAAATGTATTATTCAGACCAGAAAGTGTAACTTCCAGTAACAGTAAGTGATTCATCCTTTGAGCAAACATTTTGGTGGGGATTGGCAATCAAACTTGCAGCAGCTACCGTAACAAATGCCATGTCCTTGGGCACTGTTGATGTGGTACTGTGTTTCCTTTACAATCTCACAATGTACTTTTATCTTTCCAAATAAAACATTTTTGGGGCAGTTTTTTACACTCACTTTCACTGACAGCTCTTTTGGCTCAAACAGGTACTAAACTTAGGGTAGGGAGTGAGAAGGGGGCTAAAGGGAGGGAATCAACCCATTGAGTGTGTCTTGCGTCTTTCTGATCTTGAACTAGACATTGCTCTTGCCATCTAGTGAGCTAGTGAGCCTGCAACAAGACTCTTTAAAGTCTTCTGCTCTCCAGAGTGTTTCCTCTGAGTTTCACAGAACTGTGAAACAACCATGTAGACAGGAGCGAAGTAAATCACTGACCCCAAAGCCTCCTTGCCAGCAATTATCACAGAACAAATGGGCACAGTAATTTTGTCTGCAAGCTCTCCCATAGCTGTTCCTAGCAGTCTTTTTCAAATAACAAGGAAATTGCTTCTTAGCCACAAAGTGTTCTGCTCCCTCTCTCAGTTTTCCATGCAGCCCCAAGAGGGTGCTGGATATAACAGCTGATATTAATGGGGTGACACAATGTTAGAGATCAGTTAATGGACAGAATACATGAGATGCACAAGTAGCACATTCTAGGTAACAAAAACGGCATAGCGTGAGGCCTAGTTTGGATATCCTTGCAGAAGAATCAGCTGATGCCTGAGTATAAAAATCTTAAAATGCCCCATACCATTGATTCAGAACCACAGAGGGATAGGTAAGATATGCAAACATCAACTAAAACCAGCACAGCTCCTCTGAAGGAGGGTACCTACTTTTCTGCTGTTCCACTGGAATCTTAAAATACTCTCTAAAAACACCATATTATAAACCCCAAAATTATACCATCATCCAGCAAAACAAACACCTGAAGGATAAAAAGTTAAAACTGACAACTGAGGCTTGATACTTCAGCAATGACAAATGCTTTCAACTCCTACCTGACTTCTCATGGAGTGTGGTGTTGCAGGTCAGAAATGAGGGGCTCAAGAAGACCAGCAGAATAGACCAAATGCCGTGCTGAACTTCCAGGGAAGCTGGTGGGATATGCTGATGAGAACGAGATGGGCTGTCAGCCTTCTGCACAAGCTGAAGAAAAGGAGTGCAAGTGTCAGAAAAGAAGCTATTTCTTCTCTAATTTGCTTTAATATGCAAAGTCTTTGAATCCAGGACATCTTCGTAGGGAATAGAAAGGTAGAGTTAATGTCTCCAAGGATACTTCGGGTTATTATTTCTTTTTGCAGTTAGCTGTTAACCATAAAACTGAACCAGTTAAAATAAAGGGATGTGTTAAAAATTTTGGATAATAATGTAAATGCAATATTTTAAAAAATGCTTGTTTGGAAAGAGATTGAATGATCTCATTAATTTCCCAGTTGCCCTGCAAACTGTATTCTCAGCTCCTCTAAACTCACCCACGCCACTTACCTATCCAAACACAGGAGAGACATATCAGTTCCCCACCACACTTAGTAAAAAAGGCAATTATTTTCATGTTTACTCTTAAAGAATATCTCTTTCCAGGACACAATTTCCTGCAAGCTATCCTAATTTCTTCAGGCTTCTTAAAATATGCTAGAAATACCACTGTTTTATCTTAATTACTATCTTGGTTGGAGTCACGAAGCTGCTATCTTCTTGATTCTGTTGCCTCTGCAAAGACAAACCAAGTAAAAACATACTTCATTGCTTTTCTACCATGAACCAGACAATACCTGCATCTACCTCTTGCACGAAGAGAGAGTTAGCAGACACAGTACTCAGAAAGTATTACTTCACCAGAACTGGAGTGGTGAGGCAGAATGACAGTAAGACACATGCCTGTACCTACACTCCTGGGATTGTACAGAATTTGCTGGAATATGAAGAAAGTTAAGATCACCGTGTGGAACAAGTTGACTCAGTCCACATTACTGCGAACAACAGGAACATTTTAGTAAGTGCTCTTTTAAAGTTATATGAAATTTCAGATTTACCTCAATTTGGTTTCATGAAAACTCAAACTTATAGAGCAAAAATAATCTAAAAAGCTTAATTTCTCCCTTTGACATGAAAAAGGCTTAAAAGCCACATAATAGCCTGAGACTTCTTTTAGGTAGGACTCTATTTCTCATCTTACCCAATATGTACTATTTCTTTGCTATGTCGAACTATCACCTCTACTGCGTAAAGCCTTATTAATGTTGTTTCTGTCTGTGAGTTTTACACGGCTTCCCAAAATGGCTGAAACAAGTATTTTTTGTTGTGATGGACATCAAAATCAATGTGCCTCATCACTTCTAGAGGTTTGCTGGCAAGGAATGCTTGGTCCTCAGCTCTCATAAAATTCCTCCTAGCTTTTGTGATCCACTTCATTCATTCCCAGCAGTGGGAAGTTGTTCCAGGAGCACATAGACTGTTATTCATTCTTTGATGTAGCTGAGGCTTGGCTGTTTTGAAAGGTTTGGCTTCTCCTTCATTCCTCCCTCCTTCCCTCTTTATTCCCAAGTTTAAACTTAAAACATAAGCCCATGGGGGCAAAAAAAATCCCCAATTCCAACATCTCACAGACTCCTACTCCCAGGTTCTTCAATTTACAAATGCACACAACTCTGATTTTAAGATGCAGGTTGTAACTGATACTATTCAGATCATACAAGTGCAGCCAGATCTACAGGGCCTTGCCGCACTCCCTGCTCATGAAGCTGACAGGTAACTGAAAAATGAGGATGCTTTCTAGTGTGGATTTTTTTTATACTTATTTTATATGTTTATTATTGATACTTAGTGAAATCTGTCAAGTGGTCCTTATGTTATTTTGTTGGCTATCTCAGAATGCTGTGTGCATCTTTGTTACTCAAGAGCCATCTCCAAACCTGTCATGTATCTGCCTAACAGCCTGCTTTCCTGAGGAAAAGTGTTTCTTCAGCCACACTGTTTGTAAGCCTCTTTCTCTTAATAACTCTTTTAGCCCACTGGGCAATATCAGTCAGATCACAAAGACAGGTGAGTTCCCAAAGATGGGAAAATTTTGCAATTTCTGTGAAACTCAGAGGTATTTGTGTCCTTAATAAGTACAAGACTAGCAAAATTCAGCACTTTACAGAATTAACCAATATACACATATTCGTACAATAAAACATGTAGGAAACCTGGGGGAGTGTTGGGAACATGGGGAAGAACTACTGTTTGTATGTGCACTTGCATGGAAGGTCTGTAGAAAAAGATAGATTAACAGGAAAGATGGAAAAAAAGATGTATTGTGGAAAGTAGCATTTAGCACTCTCGAAGGTTACAGGCTTGCAGCAGTGAGAGATGGCCCTGAAGCCCCTAGGTGAGCAGGGGTTATTCCGGAGGGCAGATGGTTATATTGTACTTGGAACACAAATCTATAGGTCTTCAAGCTTTGCGGAGATCCACTTCATGAGGTCACAGAAACCTGTTCACACTCCACATGTTATTGCTATTTCTGGGATGCTCCTGTCATAAGAGCATAGCTGAGTGGTATTAAGTGACCAAAAATGTGGGTCGTGCTCTTTGTAGTGTTGCATCCTATGCATTTCTGTCACAGGCCAACTACTTTGCCAGCTGGTGTCTGTGTGGCTTGAGCAGACATCCATCCTGGATGAACATCCTGCTGGGTAACTGACCCCTAGTGCCAGGGGCACACATGAGAACTTCTCACTTTATTTCCTGATGGGTCTGAAGCAAAGCAATAGATTAAACCACTGGAAGGAAAGGCTTCCTTAAGCTGAAGAGCTGCAAAAGTGCAAAACTGGTGTGAAACTCTGCAAAAGCAGCAAGCTGAGTCAACTCACTTTGACCAAATATCACTTACTGCAAAAGATCCTTTTCTCTAAAGGGGCTCAGGAAATGGCTGTTTTCTGATACCTTTGTGTTGTCACCCTAGTACAAACTGTGTCCTGTTTTCAGAACACCTAAAATTCTACAAATGCACCAGATCCATTTTCCCACCTATTAATAGTGCAATTCTTTCCTGCCAGTCAGAGGAATTTATGTTTTAGTTTGGTATAGAGTGAAATGTAAATCACTTTCACTATTATGCTGTCACTGAAGTTGATTTAAATTATTACAGAATGATAAATTAGAGTTTGGGTTGTTTTTTTTTCCCTTGGATGGCATTTGCATCAAATACTCTTGCCAGGGCCAGCTTAAGGAATCCACAAATTTCAAAGCAAGAGTTGCCAAAACAGATTTTGTCTTTCTGATAATTTGCTCACTGGAGCATTTCTCCCTTCAGTATTATGAGGATAATTACTATGACCTGGATTTCACAGAAAGGTTTGTGAGGAAAGGTAGTACCTTACTATACAGTGCTATAACTAAAGATGAGATTTCAAAGGAAACCCTGATAGCACACCCAATTTCACAACGCTGCTTCTGCAATCTGAGGGGAAAACCCCTGCCACAGAGGGCAGGGATAAGGGACGGATGCACAAATTCTCTTATGGAACCAGCAAAAGTTTTAATCTCCACCTTGGTAGATACCAATGCCTGAACAGCCTTTTCTTTTTCTTACAGAGGGAAAGAGCTGGGGTCCTACACAGAGTTTTGGGTCTTCCTCTCAGTCATGTTCTCAGTCAGCTTATTTGTACTTCAAATCACCTCTAAAAGAGCCACAAGAACACAAAACACCCATCCTTCCAGTAGCTTGGCACAGACCTGCAAGCTAGCAGCACCAGTAGTGCTCTGTCATACCAGCTTTTTATCCTAACTGCCCACTAACTACAGAAATCCATGAAAGAAGCAGCTCATGAGCCAGCCATGTCTGATGATCCATCCACATGGTGGCTTATCTCTTTAGCCCAATGTACTATAAACTTACTGCTTTCACATTCTGGACCCTGTCGTTGTTGACTCAAGCACCACAGTACTGCATCTCCCAGTTGTTAGTGTGCGGTTTCTTAACGAGCAAGTAATTTTGTCACATTAACAGCATTTTTACAGCACATGCAGCTTGTAAAAGCACTAGCATTGAGGAAAACAGCCTTCTATGAACTCAATGTTTTCAACAGAAAACAAGCTCTGCGGGTTTAATAGAAAGATTTGCAGTACATTATCTAAGGACTTCTAATTGTAAAACTAAGCTGAGGCATGAATCAAAACTGCAAGCTATAATTTTCAGTAATGGTGTAAGATGCATTAGGCTTTTAAACAAAGTTTAGCTACTGCAGCAAGGTAGGAAATGAGATTTCCTTACCAGATTTAACGCATGCTCTTCAATTATGGGTGAGTATTAACAATTCAGCTTCTGACCCTTGCCATAAAAATGTACATGTCTATAGTTTCATTAAATCCAGATTTGTCTGAATCAAAAGGGATAGGTCTACTCGTGCTCTTATTTCAACCAACAGGTAAAAATACAGACTTGCTTCCACCTTGTTAAGTTTAAACTTTGAATTCTGTGGAACGACAGAAAGAAACATCATTTCAGTGGGTCAAGGGGATTTTCATGCTTCTGTAAAACTTGAGCAATGTGGTTTTATAGCATGAGGAAAACCATCATCTTTGGGATAATCTGTCTGCATCCACTGCAAGACCTATGTTTTTCATCCTACCCAGTGAATTCTAAGCTAGTCAAGTCTTTTCTCATCAGGCGTCTGCACACTTCCTTGCTCAGAAAGCCTCATCAGTTTTTGGTTCTGCACCCAGCTTTTTTATGGCAGATGCACTCCTCTGCCATATGATTTACTGACTTGATTTGCTACTGATGATGATCAAGACTCAGTCAAAATGCTAAAGGAACATATTCACTAGATTGTGGATTTGGAGTGAATTTCCCTTTTCTCTTCCACCGGATTGTGTGTCTAATTTTAGGAAAAAGTCTCAGTAACATTAAAGTTCATATTTAGACTCAGCTAAGTCTCTTTCAGAGAGAATTTCTTTTTCTTCCTTTTCTAAGCTATTCCTTCCCTCTAGCAACAGCAGCTATTTATTTGTGAGTTACTTTAAATCTCTTCCATTTTATAAGGCACTTCACTTTTGACAGCACTGGAAAAAATGCAGCTTTGCCTTCTATATTTAGTAGAAGAAAAAAAACCACCAGATTGTTTGTTGGTCTCTCTGCTTCTATTCTTCTGTTCCAAACTATTCTCCGTAAGTTCCTGTCTATCGCCTTTTGTAAATAACATCTGCTTTTCAAACTCCCTGTCTGCTAATTAGTCTGAATCATTTGTAAGAGTACAGTACTTATTTGGAAATGTACAAATCAAATGCTAATGGGTAGAAACAAAAATTTCCCACTCACTCAGCATTTACATCAATTTCCACATTATAAGTATGTAAAAGCCCAAACAAATCAAAACAAATGCAAACAACCAATCAAGAAAAAAACCCCAAACAACCCCACAAAACCCCAAACCTAGGAAATTTCCTGGAGGAAAATATCTGTTTCAAAATTATGCATTTGGGTTCACATTGCCAAATACTTTCAGTCTTGAGAAAGATTTTTCCAATTATATTAATTTATGAATTGTCCCCCTTATCTCTTTCCTAACACATCAACTGGTTTGGGGACATCTCCCCTCTGCTGTGGAAAGCCTCAGCCCACACCCTTTCTTTCTCAAGGGACTGTCCCAATTCCAGCCTACCAAGTAACCCCCACTCAATTGCTTTCTGTCTCCATGACTATTTAGAAATTTCATACAAAATAAAATATTGCAGACCAGCTCTGTCAATTGACATTGGAGGAAGGAAGACGTGAAGTACTTACTTCCTGATTATTAAGGACTTGCTATTAAGAGACTAATATAACTCTACTTTGCCTATGGCAAAATATGGCTTTGAATCAAAAATGCCTACTTTCACGAGGTAAGCTTCCTAAACTCCAGGATCTTGGTAATAAGATCTGATAAATCCAGTCCTAATGGTCTTTCATATGTAAATTCCTTAGCTGAAGGACAAAACAGAAAAATTGACACACTACTTTGATTAAAGCCTAAGTTAAGTTCTCAAGAACCAGCTGGAAACAGAGCCACGAGCCAGAGCCATGTCAGAAGGGATTCTGCACAGCTTCGCTCTTGGATATATGTTTTTTTAACATGTTCTATGAATGATCTGTAGAAAAATGCAAGTGCTATCCATGGAAAAAGAAAACCCAAACAAACCCCAAAATATGGCTGTACGCCACTTGTTAAAAGCCACCAAATCATTTCCAGAACAGCCAGCTACTGGATTCCCATCCTTCTGGAACCTTAGAGAGACAATCAGTATTATAGGAAGATCCTTGAAAGCTGCAATTAACATTAAACACTCCGGTTCTGGTTCCTTTGAATCTCACTCTTCTGGCTTACTGTTGTACTGCTCAAGAGGTGCATAAGCAATGGTGTCAGATACATACAGAAGCCAGTAATAGACGAAGGCACCTGAAAATGGCTGAAAATAGCTCAGCTGCTGCCACCTTATGACTAGCCAGGCCCTCTGACAGGTAATTTTACTGCTAGGGTGATCCCTTGACACCAAAGCAAAAGAATGGTTGTAAGCGTTCAGAAGAGTCCTTTTAACCCAGCATCCTAACCCTGACACTTCTGGCCATGAGTGGTCACCAAGGGAAGAAAAAGAACAGGGTATACATACCTCTATTCTCCTTTTCCCGAGTGCTTTCCTGACTTTCAGCTCTTACTGGTTCAGTCAATTTCCTGAACATAATGTGGTCTGTCTACTATTTAAACCCCAAAAGGTTTAAAGTGAAATACTATTCCAAGTATTCACCAAGTTTACTTGAAACACGCAGAAACTCTGTGCATTTACAACTTTCACCAAAGTCTCTTATGAATCACTGACCTGAGATGGGAACACAGTGCAATGCAAACACGTCAGAGCCACCTTTAAACCTGCTAGTGTAGCTGCTGATGGAAGTTCAGCCACAGCCTGTGCTGACCATCTGATTATTTGCAGACCTTCCCCAGTGAGTTTTGTAGCTCCTTTGAAGCTCTGTGGTGCAGCAGTAACACTGCTTCCAGATCACAGCTCAGGTCTGTGGGCACTGCTCTACAACTATACTGACTGCAAATACAATTGTCTACAACAGCTTACTCCTACCTAAAACCGGTAAAGAATCACAGATTTCCCACTGGAGCACACTCTTTAGTGGTGGAAGTCCCACAGTGATATAACAAGGAGCAAGAGTGACCTTCTAACACCGTTGTCTTGACGCACTTAATGAGTAAAGACCTAAATTCCCTTCCTGGCCTCCCCAGCTACTGGTGGTACGTTTGAGAGCAAAGTTTGACCCTGAATTAGAAACCATCCAACTGCAGAGTAGCAGTCTGCTGTTTCTTATGGGTCCTTCTCAGTCAGTACATCTCCTTGCTCATGAAAGTTTCTAGCTGAGTCACTTACCAATTTCACTCAAACTGTGCTATTTCCATCTCTGTTTCTCATGCTTATGGTAATGTGGTTACTACTTAGTGTTCATACAAAGCTTAGAAGGTAGAAATTGCTGTCTAGCTGCTTAATGTTGCAATTTATACAGTTCCTAAAATCTCCAAGACAAGAAATACATGTACAAGGAGACAGTTTGCAACGCCTGTCTTTCAGTACACTAGACTGAGGGGCAGTTACACAGGGTCAAGTGCTGTGGTTAGCTAACAGTCAAAGACAGGGTCGCATCCCATACCTACTGCTACTTTACGGCTACGTAGGCAGTCCATTAATGAAAGCCAGGCTGCTGAAAGGGCTTCTTAGAGCCCCAGCACCACTCTGCCTTGCAGTGGCTGCAGGCAGGAGAGTAGCTCCCATTGTCTCCACTGCAGGCTCCACACCTCTGGCACCTGAGCCAGCGCTGTTTGGCACATGGAACGTACATTTATGCTGCCATAGAAATGATTCATAGGAACACACACCTTATTAGTTCAAGAAAGAATGAAGGATTTCTGTTCGCTCTGGTCTATTAGTAAAAGTAATGGATCTCAATTACTCTAATTAATTTTTATATTGGCAATACTTAAGTGAAGAGGTCAGTCAAGAGACTAACTCCTGTTCCCTCAGCGCTGCTCAGCCTTTTAGTACCAATTTCCATCAGCCAGGCAGGGCTGCAGGAGTCAAAAAACTAGAGAAAAAAGAAATCTAAAATAGCTATTTTCATTACCACCTCCTCCTTCCCTCACTAGTTGACAAGAGATACTGTAATGCAGAAGACCAGTGAAGGGGAAAAGAAGTGCTTTTGCTGCCTGAAAGATACCTTTCTTGCTCTGACATAATCCTCCTGATCTATTTAAATTGCTTCCCTCCTTAGCCTCCCTCTCCATTTTGGCTGCTCGTTTATTTTGAGTTTCCTTCTGAAGCATTCTCCTGCTCTGGTGCTGACTGAAGAGTTCTAAGTACTCACGAGTGAGATATTTCCTGATATTCCTGTGCCTAAAACCAACTTTTCCTCTAGTTTTCTGAAAAATCTAATCTGTTGTCAGCTGCCAAGCTTGGTCTACAAGGCAAGCTGAATGCTGAACCTCTTTGTATGTGCTTTTTATTACAGAAGCATACATCAACCCAGGGATGACAAGTGAAGCAGTTTCAACTGGCACATTTTCATTCTGCGTTACTGAAGTGCTTACATCCTGCTTCTAAGTAGTTATTACTCTATACGGGGTACGTCTGTAGTGTAAGAACCAGGGCTATAATTTTTAAACAGCGGTTGAAATCCTCAGTCACTAGTATGGTTTTGGCAACATACTGGCTTTCATATTTCATATTGCTAACTCTGACTTTAAACATTTCAATTTTAAAAACTGTTTTCTCCTGATTTCAATGGTTACTTCTTAGATGTCTTCTGCACGACCTAAATTGAAGTATGAAATCTCATCAAGATCAAGGAAATCTGTCCAGATGCACAATACAATGAGACTTAAACCCTGCTCATCTAATAGAGATAGGCTGAGAGTTACAGTAAGTCCAGACTCCCTCATTCTTAACTGAACCCTTGACTACATCGAAGGTCTGATACCTGCTGCCAAAAGACGTTCTTTGAGGGACAACTCAGGAATGTGGCAGCAATAAATAGCTAAACTTTCCAGCCTAACGCTGTCACTATGAGGTTCCCAAGCCTGAACTGACCTCATAAGATACAGACTAACAACCTCATGGCTTCCAACAGATTGTTTGGTTAGAACAGGCTTCGATTTTGCAAATATCTCTTACAATGAACCCAGCCCAGGCCAAAGACCCTGACTTGTAAGCAACCTCAAGGGACACGAGCCTTGCTGGGCACAAAACACAAACACCACTTTGATCAGCAGTTCAGGAGATGTAACCACCTTTCTTTTCCATACCCCAGTTGATTCCTTAGTATCTCTGTCTTCTCTGTCAGTCATCTTAGCTTCACCTCCTCCATCCTTGCCTCACAAAAGCAACGCAGTGAAAAAAATTAACCCAAACCAATGAGCTACATAATAAACTCTTGAGTAACACATGTGAATACACCAAAGCTGGACATCTCATTAGGATTCTGCACCAGACCCTGTGCAGCCATTGCAGTGGAGCGAAGTTGGATGTTGGAGAAAAACACAGACTTGCACAGGGTCCAGCCCAGCAATTCTCACACCTCAACAAAAGCACTTCTCAGATGAGCAGGATAGGGGCAATGTTACAGAACAGTTTAGGAACTGATATATAATGTGGTAGAGTGATTTGTTTGTTTGTTTTTAAACTTTTTTTTGATTTGCTTTTGTGAATAGCTTTATTGTAAGGTCTAAATAGCCTACTTTACAAGTGGTATTTCTTGCTGGCTTAAAATGTTTGGTTTATTATATTCAAAAGCTTTATATTTTAAGGAGAAAAAAGGGAAAACTTCATCTCTGTTCTGGCCAAGTTTGAAGATTGGGGCTTTTTTTAAGTCAGTACAGTAAAGAGCTTGACTGTGAAGACAGAACTTAAGGAAAATAACCTCTGAAAAGATTTTCTAAGGCAGAATAAAGAACAAGAATAACCTGTTTCTACTCAGTTGTTCTTAATGGGGTGCCTGTTGAGTCAGTGTATTTAGAAGTCCTTCTAGGTTATGGCAGCTTGTCTACTTTCATGTTTTGATCCTATTTTGATTTGGCTTTCTTTAGATATAAATGCTATAAACTTGAAAGCCAACCTGAGGTCAAACTCTGATGACAGCAGTATATACATTATGAAAGAATAATGAAGTCAAGTGTTACAACTCTGTGAGACATAAGCTGAAGGTTTATATGGTCACGCTCCTGCTCCTTGTGCCTCCTTGAAGGCTAAAAACAGGCCAAGACCTCGCAAAACAGAAGTCACGGCTCTGAACCAAGAGCTGATAAAAACACAATGTGGAAAGAATAAAAATCTATTACCCCTACTAAAAAGTTCAATAAGGAGCTGTAACTCAAAGAACCAGAAACACTGCTTTTGGAATGACAAAATGTAATAAACTATTACAGGGAAGATCTTAAAACAAAGTAAACAGTCATTTCTTGCCCTTCAAATATCAGAAAGGAAATCAGATCCATTCATTTGAAAGCAACTACTGCTGTAAAGGAGCTGGGATTTTGCCTGTTGGTCTGGGGGTTTTTTTTGAAAACCCAAGTCATGCTAATCAATCCCAGCTATGATACAGAAAAAAAAATGATGTGAAACTCTTTCCATGTGGTTCTCTCTATAAACAGCGATATTTCTGAAACAAATTTTGTATAAGGAATTCCAGAGAGTAAGCAGAATAGTCTGCAGTTAGTTTCTAAAAAACCACTTACCCGAATTATTTAAAACATATGGAAGGAAGAGCCGGCCTTTTGCTTAAACAAGATTCTTGCATCTGAGATTCAGTTTTATGCCTCGAGTGGTTCTTGGTAGATTTTCAAATAATTTTATTTTGCCTGCTTCACCATTTCTGAGTTACAGATCCTTGGAACATATTTTTTTTCTTCAAGACTAACCATAACTGGAGCAGACAATGTAAAATCCCCAGTTCTGAGATGTTTCAGGAAATGGAGAGTTCAAAACAAAGTTTTAATGGCCTAAAGGGTACATTTATAGTTTGGCTGTTACATAAAGTACTGACAGAATTTGATTATTATTCTTATTTGTTAAGACAAAATTTGTAGCTCATCTTAAACTTCAATTGAGATAAATAAGCTTGGCTGACATCAGCGATATTTAAAAGTGTGCTTAATGCCTGTTACAGGTACCGTATTCACAAGCTCTCCCTGATAAGACTTTCAGAATTTTGTATGTATATTCTACAGTCAAAAGAACAAATCTGTATGTCAGTAATTCAATGACCTTAAGTCACAGGGCTTAAGTGTGGAAAGCTTTGAGGCTTGAGCCCTTCCTCCTTCAGGAATTAAACTCTTTTATGAATTCACACATAACCAAGGTAGCCAGCAGGTTTGTGCAATATTTATGTTATTTAAATTCACCAGAATGTACAATTTCTTTAAAGTCTACCCATTTCCTTGTGCTCAAAGCCCAAGAGCAAACAGGTTTGCCTCCCTCATGCTTGTGTGCACAGTTCAGAAGACCACTGTGCAAGACAGAACCTCTCAAAGCAGGCTCTGAAAACCAAGTGGAGATAGATTCCCCAGACCAGCTAGCTGATTCTGCTCTTTGTCTCTGGCTGTTGCCTGTGAATTGAAAGATTAGAGAGTCTTTCATACTGCTATTCCAGGTAGACCATTGCTGTAATTGCCATCAAGGAAATGTTGTAATCTCACGTGGGAGGGGATATAAATAATCTTGAATGGGTTGTGAAGTATCCAGGAGACAATTTGTCTATTAAGACATGAGCTGTGCTGTGAGCCACACATAAGGTAATCTTGTTTGGTTGCTTATGACCATTAAAGATTTTTCTCACTCTAAAAATTAATGCTATCACTAAGAATAGACTATGTTAACTCTTTTTGTGTCAGGCTGCATAATAACTAATCTGCTTATACCATAGGCACACACTTCAGTGTGCTAGGCAACCTGCCCCATTTCACGTTGAAAAGCTCAAGACCTGTAAACAGCCTGAGGCCTGTGAATGGCAATGTTTAAGGTTTAGCACATTTCAAAAGATTGCCTTCTTCTGTTTGTTTTCTCACCTAGAATCATCCTTCAAGTTTATATTCAAACAGCCTATACCTGATACAGATTTTACTCGTATTACTATGCAACCATAAGGATTAACTGAGATAATCTGAGCACTGCATTGGCCTGAGACTTGTGAGGTACATTACTTTTGACATCAGGGAAGACCAGAGGTGTCTTCAACCACTGCAAAGAGCCTCTCAAGAGCAGCTGAGCGTTAGAAGGGCCCATACTCATCCTGTCAGGGCTCTACATACCGGTATAGAGAATACAGGAAGTAGGACAGACTCGGGAAGATCCCAGTAAGGGACTAGAAGTGCAGCAGCCAAGGGGGCACTGAAATAACCAGTAGCAAGTTGTCACAGACTGCACAAACTCAGAACCACAGAAAAAAGATGAGCAGGAGACCAAGGTACAATCAAGTTCTTACAGTGCTCTGAAGGGAAATCAGAGGGAATACAGAAGGACTCAAAACCAGGTTGAGCCTCCTTGTACAAGTTTTGCAGGGTCACAAGTCTGTCCTTCACACATGAACCAAAGACTAAGCCAAGATGTACAGCTTCCCTTCCTCTTTTTCTACCCTGGTCAAGGAACCAAAGGTAAGCACTGTTTTCTTCTATCACTATATTAAGAAACATAGCAGGCAGAAAGGAAAAACAACCTTAGCTGCAAAATTCCCTCCTTAGTCATAGGTATGAGAAAATGCTTCACTGTAGACAGGAAAAGTGAACACCCATTCTCCACCCTTTCACCTCCTCCTGGGACACTGGGTTCACTTAATGGAAATATCAAGGGAGTGTCTTCTTACGGTTTAAGTAGCAAGTTATTACAGGGAATTAGGGTAAAAGATCAAAAAAAAACACAGATTGCACAACTTTTCTCATTGCTTGTATTGGTTTAACTCTTGGTTACAAAATGTATGCACTCCATAGCACTAAGGAGATATGCAGTGTAACCAATACCCTGAAGCCCTAATTATCAACATTGTATGTTCCCAGCATCTCTGTATTTGTACATAAAATCAAATTAGCAATATACACCAGGCCAACTTCTTCCCTTGTTCACACTGGTGCAGCAGTTCCTGTCTCAGAAGTAACGCATGGGATGCACATTCAATTTTTGCTCTGCCTTCATGTAAAGTTTTATGTCTTTTTTAAGCACACATTTTATTATTAGGTCTTTTATTTCCATCTGCTCATACTTACTCACAAACAAAAAAATCTCTCTTTAGGGCATTCTATAAACAAACTAATGAGATGAATGCAAATTATAGCAGGCATTCCTTTTACCACAGCCTTCTCAATGCCTGTATGTGCAGAAGGGATAAGTAGAGTTATGTTTCCAAATTGGAGCTGCACATTTTTGTTGATTTAAACAAAATAGTCACGTTTCTTCCAAGAGATGCACAATGAAAATTTGCTTGTTACTTTGACTATACTCACATGCACATTTTTTTTCTTTTAAATTAAAAACTTACTGACAAGTGGTAGACCTTTGGTGGTATTAAGTGCCTTTCTCCACAGCAGCTTCTCAGGGTCAGCCTTAACTGTATTCTGAGCCAAGTATATGCTGCTGACAATTGCTGATCTATGGTACCTAACTGTACGGGTAATGCATGTGAACTTTCTCACCCACTTACAGAGCTGAGCAGTGTCTAGTGGTCTGTGTGACTCTAGTAGCAAGGCTTGTGACCGCCCTTGGTTTTGCATTGTGGGTATTTTTTGTATTCTCCGGCACAGTTCTTTGCAAGGACTGCAAAGCAACAGCCCATAGCTTGTCAGAGAGTTCAAGAAATCACTAGTAGAAGGCTTTCACCAGAGGTAAAAAGCTGCAGCCAGAGAAGATGGTATTTGGAATGATGTGTTTCAAGTGCAGTATGTTCTCTCATTTGTTCTTCTGTGACATCCACATACCACTCATTCAGAGCAGCATATACTGATGTTAACAAGATGCCCTCAGCAATCTTCAGTTCCTTTTCTTCAGCAGAACAATACCCTTTGACCTAAATGTTCCTTTTTAGTAGAACATTCAAAGTATAAGAAAATATATCTTTTTTCGCCTTTTTTGTCTTTTAAATCTGAACAGCATTAAAAAGGTAAGTAGCAACCAGGCAACTAATTAAATTCTTCCTTGGAAGAACAACAGCAACAGCACAACCTTTTTAAATTGGCTACTCCACTTTCCGATTCTTTAGCCTCCCTTCTTTCTTCTACTTTTAATATACAGTTCATGAAATACTGGAATTAATTATCTCCACAGCAATACTCATCAAAGCACTCCTGCTTCTATGGAAGCCAGGGATGAAAAGTTACTAGGCAAATCTAAAAGAAAAGTGCACCCATTGGATTCTTACATGCAGACAAAATATTCACAGGATAATATAAATAAAACTGGAATATTTCTTTCAAAATGCATTTTCTCTCAGCTGATGTCTCTGAATGGTGCTAATAGTACCTATCTTGATGATGAACATATTTTCAAGAGCATTTTTCTGCTAACAAATAGACATTCTGTGGGGTAACCATATGTTTAAGTGCTCCACAGAGCTAAGGTCTGAAAGAGGAAAGGTTCTTATGGAATGTGTGCCAAGACAAAATCCTGGCCCACAGAAGCCAATAAGAATTTTGCTTTTGATTTTAATGAAGTAAGGATTTCACTCAAGGGAACTGCAGAAGGGTCAACCTATTTATAGAAAAAAAGTGTCCAGATGTCTCACAGTATTATGGGCTCTTAATCAGAAATTGCTGTAGCACCATGAAACCTTTCCTCACTTTACTCTGTTTATTGCAAGAAATAAAATGCCTTATTTTTAATTAAAAATAATGTTTTCTCAATCAAACTAATACAAAAAGAATGTATTGGAGAAGAAATGCAAGTCTACTGTATTGTGAGACATACAAATACCTGTTGTGTCTTGCAGTATAATCCTTCTGCAGAGTTAGAGTTCTCATTTTTATGTTGACAACCACATCTATTACTACATTATGGATTTACACCAGAGTAAAAAAAGAACAATAAACCTTCAGATTGATAACACAAGTGGTATTCTCTTTGTATTGGTTTTATGCTTTTTTTTTTTTCCCGTCAATGGGAAGGTGATAGAAGATTCCCCAGCACTCACAGGTCTGCGTGTCCACAGGGCTAGTCAGAGATATGAATGGCCATTTTTACTCAGCTGTCTTAAAAAATACTACCTTAAAAATCGGACACATGCCTTCAGTTAAGGTCAAGTTGTATACCCATTTCAGAAGCAGGGGAATTTTAATCATCTTATTAAAACATAATTGCATTTGATCTCTTTTTCTCCTCTCAGTCCCTTCCAGACACCGTTTTTCTGTTGTGTTCAGACAGTATCCTGTCGGGATGCTGACATTCTGCCATATCTTTGCTTAGAAATATACACAATATAATTCTTGCCAAAGCTCTCAGTAGTTGTAAAACAAACAAAAAGTGTCCTCAAAATGTTCCGTCCTATGAAATTAGACAATGTTATAGTCAAAAAATCAACATGTATTAATGTGGCTTGTATTTCAGTTAGCGTCTCTTGATGTCTCCTCCCCGATAGGAACATATAATGAAAGAGTGAGCAGTAACCTCAGCACTACCACCCTGCCTTTTGCTTGAGAAATCCTGCACTTCCAGCCCAGGCTCTTTGACTCACTCAGTCTCGAGCTTCTGTCTGACAGTGCAGTCTGTCACTGTCACCCTACAAGGAGAGGCCAACAACAGACCGTGTAGTAAGTAATCAACCCACAAACATCCTTGTTGCAAACCTTCGAGCTTGAAACTCATCTCAGTTACATCAGCATAAATCCTGACTAACACCATCAAACTATGTAGTTCTCAGTAATTATTTTACAGGAAGCAAGACCAGATTCCAGTGCAATGAATCCTGAAAGCCAGATGAGGCTTAATATAATCATATCATTTAATTTTATGAGGCAAGACCCAAGTGAGCAGCAGCAGTAACTGACCCTTAGTGTACATATTCATCACAAGTAAATTACAGACTATTACTATTAACTTTTTCATTAGTGTTGCAAAGAACTATTAAAATTTTATTTGGAATCAGCTGAGTGTAATTACTGTGTAATCACCAAAAATAAGTGTCATCTTTGCCCAGTGCTGGTTACGTAACTACAGATTAATAACGAGGGTTCCTGTGCTGCACTGCAAAGCAGCACTCCCTAGGTCTACTCTTGTATCCAGAACACTAAGAGGCTGAGAAGCTCTCAGATTCCAGACCAAAGGATGTGACTGTATAATTTAATCACTACAGTGTCCATAAAAGATTGGAGAAAGAGTTTAGCTCCTCAGTACCAAAGCAACTTTGATAAAAAGCAGAAACACATTATTTAAAACAGGCTTCCTATTTTAATTGATCTCTCACAGGCTTGATACCAACTTTCACCATGTTAGTGAGCATTACCAGAACTTCCAAGGGGAAAACGTGAGAAGTTGTCAGGTGCATCTCAGCACTAAGCTGTTATAAGCAAGGCAATAGAGGTAGTGCTGAACTGGGCTGGTCCCAGCTCTGAGATGGAGGCTTCAAGCTGGAGAAAGACTGAATGAAAAAGCCAGCCTGCAGCAGCATCACTCTTTTTCCTAGAGAATGACTCAGAGAGGTTTGTCGTCTTCCTCCTCCTGTCTACTCAGCAAAACAGGTAGCTTTCCCAGCTGGGTCTCAGCGTACGTCATTTATCCAGAAAAAAGGAATCCTGGAGCACAGCTACAAGATTTTATCCAAAGATGAAGCACAGACCTCCTTCTTGGCAAAATGACTGCTTAGAATGTGTTTAAACATGAGACTCCTGAGGAGAATGTGGCAGCAGGGGCAATTGCTGTTTTCCTCAAGGTATCATTGCATCAACCAGCCTGTCATGAGATAGAGGGAGCAGAACTCCATCCCTGTTTCTGGTCCCGTTTGAATGCACACTGCTGTGGTTTCAGGCCCTGAGGTGGAATTTCAGTTGCAGGACATAAAAAACCCCATACATGCAATCTACAAGGCTCACCTACCTCTTCTTCCTTCTTTCATACAGGGATCTCCAACCATACTGTTGAAAACACATTTAAAATACAACAGAGTGGTCAGCACAATGGAAAAAAAAAACATTCCAACCATGCAGCCATGGAATTCTACTCATATTATCTAAGGTTTGGCAAGATCCTATTATGCCAGCACGTCTGTAGTTTAGAGGACAGATTGCTCCATCCAAGTCTCTGCTCTCCATCTTTTGACCTGCTCATGGCAGTCCCTCTCAAATTGAGTATGCAAAAGTAGAAGCATCCAAAATAAAACAAAGCTCTAATTATTCCCCTAATTTTTACACAAAGCTAGTAATTAGTTTACAGTCTGTTGCAATGAGCTCCTTTGTGGCTTGTGTAACAAATGAGGTCCCTTCAATTAGATGGTCATTGCTAGCAGTGTCTTAATTGCCAGTTGTAAATTATTTTTGTTCCAAACACATCACTAGCATTACTTTATTCACAGAGCTTGTCTTGTGCTTTCAAGATTCAGGGAAAATGAGTGTTTGCTATACTTGATTGGTACACTTAGAAGCAAGGACTAGATTTTTTTCTTCTAATTACTTAGGTGCCTGCCTCCCATTTAAATCGGTGGGAACCTTTAGAAACCTGGCCCCAAGTGACCTGTGGTTTGTGTACTCTGTCTCTCTCTAATACCTTTGGGCACATGCTTAGCCAATTGGTACACCGACTGATACAAGGAGCCACAAAATCAGCACAGTACGAGTCATCCATGTCTGCAGCTTAACCATATTCCACATGGGAAAATTAATGCCTTGGTCTGTACAGGTCTTACAACAAAACTACTTTTTCTGACCTGATTTTGCTAATTTTAATCAATGGCAAAAATCTTGTTCACTTTGACATGAGCAAAACCAAATCTAAAGCTATGTGTTGGCTACACCTGAAAGCCGGGAAAATACAGTTTTACGAAGCTGTGATCTTACTGTTCATTTACTAACCTTCATAAGTGTCTCCTTTCTGGAAATGATAAATAGATGTACTCAAAGTAGAGCTACAGTAAGGAATGTAAATACGTACTAGGTTTAGACTAGACTTTGGGCCCAAAACCTGGTTAAGGAGCTCTTGAATCTAAGCTGGAGTGTTAACAGCAGAACTGAGCCCTGATCTGACAGTCCAATTCTACCATTGTCAATTTTCTAAAGTATTCAAATACAGTCAGTAATAAAAGGATGGAAAAAAGTAAAATCAGGACTATTATACTAATTGTGAAAATATCACAATAACCTCTGATAGAATGACTGCTCAAGAATGTGAATATATGTCTTTTTTCCCCTGTTTTTGATATAACTATCTAGAGACACTATTTTCAGATAGCATTTTACTGCATATTGAGTAAGAAAACTTATTGTCCCATTTTACTTGCACAATAGTTAAATATCTGCATTGATACAGATGTGAATATAAATGGCGGAACAGCAGCAGCTGAAGGTACAAGAAACCAGCAGAAGAAATGCATTTTTTGCATTGATGATTGGTATGATTTTTTGAGTTTATGATAGTCAACGAGCAGAAGAAGGGGTTTTCATCCTCTGCTGTGTGTTTTTTCAAAGACAAGTCTCTCTCAGAAACCTCTGCATATCCGTGACACCTGATACTAAAGTTTCAGGGAGGGCAAGCAGGACAAAGTGGAATTTACAGAAACTATACCATGTTTCCATCTCCTGACATGCTGATTTCCTGATTAACTATATAGACCAGTGGTGGGGGACAAGAAGAGAAAGCATAATAAAAATAGAGGAAAACAGCTATAACTACTCAGAGAAAGGTGAAGAAGCTTTTTGTCTGCTCTGGATCTGTCATCCTGTTGAAATAAAAGCTTTTCAAGGAGAACATTCCCTAGCTGGCAGATGTCTCACTGCATTCAGATCCCTGAATTTTTGCTCTGCCTTTTTACTCTATTCCCAGACATCACATTCCGTTTCTTCAAAATTAGTGAAAGACCTCATCTTAGTCACAGATCCATGGCTTAGGAGGATAACTATCCTTTGTGAAACACATCCTTATAAAAATGCCAAAAAGCAGGGAGAGAGAGAGAGTCTTTCAAGGACAGAAGAAAGCATTGTCCACTCTTCCCTCACCAGCTCCTCAGACTACTACTGGGAACACCAGCATGTCTGCGGTATGCTTGCATAAATCATTGTTCCATAGGCCCATTTAACACACCAAAAAGTCATCTCCATTCAAAGGTGCTCATAAAAAGAGGGAAAATCCTAAACAAAAGCAAGCTAGAGCTGCTACCGGGGCCAATACTCATTCCAGAAGCTTGGCACATTGTTCAGCAGGGATGATCTTTGACCAGGAAGGACATGGCCCAACCTGACTGCCTCAGCCAGTGCTGTCTGGTAACTGGCCAGTGAGAGCCAAAGTCAGGGACATCGTTCCCTGTGCTTTGGAGAAGAAGCTGGTCTCTCCCGCCAGGTACTAGCTGACATGCAGAACAGTAGCCAGCATGGATTAAAAGCTTCTGAGGATGCTGCCAGAAGATAAGTGCTGTTCCTTTGATACCTACAAATATTCTTCTGATGTACTTATGTTTTCACCACTATATGAAAAGTGGTTTTCATCAATGAAAGCCTACAGAAGACATAGATTAAAATAATAATACTAAAAATAAACTCCTGCTGGCTTAACATAATTTTTCTTAGAACCTGATTAATCAATCACGATGAAAGGCACTGAAGTGCTTTGCTGACAATGTTATGACAAAAAAAGTCTGTGTGCTCAGCTCTGAGTCAGTGTAAGAAGGTCATTTTCTACCTCACTGCTTTTCTCCACCACTCTATGATGCTTGTGCAGAGATGGTTAGACAATTGTAGGCTTTATACTGTGGATGCATTTTGTGTGTTCCCTTCCCAGCTGATGACACTTCTGACCAGTTTACTCTCCTGAAAGCCCTCTCTTTTGCTACTCAGGATGATGCATGAGGTAAAAACAACAGTTTTACTGTCTGACTCCAGCACTGAGTTCACCGGATGGGCAGGTAGGAAAAATACTATTAGTAGAAGTGAGTAGAGCAAGAGCTAGGATCACTGCCAGATAGTAAGTAAACACGCATCCCTGCAAAACAACAGTAAATAGTATAAACAGGCTCCAGTTCTTTCCATAAAGAAAGCCATTAATTTCCTCTGACTATGCATAACTGGGGCTTAGTAACCCACAGGCCATAACAGCATGTTCTGGAGGTCTCTTCTGTTAAATTCTTTTGCTATAGATTATCAGGTCACCACCATATCTCATAATAAAGAGAGAGTCTGATTGTCAAAGCAAATTATTGTACACCTGGCATTTTAGATTTTACATTGGGCCCAGGGCTAAAAACAAGATACAAAGCCCCTATTTGCAAATCTTTCTTGAGCATGGATCGAATTATACTTTATGTGCAGTTCTTTGAAAGCTTGTATTTGAAATGTCTCAATTAGCATCAGAAAAATCAAGGTACTTGTTAATGTGAAATGAAAGGATTTCTACTTCAGATGTAATTTTACACAAGTGCAGCTCTGTAGCTATTAAACTTAAGAACTCCATTTTTGGGACATAAATATTAGTCTTTTAGCCCACATGGTAGTTAGTGTCTGGGCTGGCCAGATGCTTACAGGAAAGGCAGTAACGCTTCTTCCTTTAACACAAAGCACACATTGAGGAACGTCAGGAGGCCATTCCCTCTCTCACCTCTATACAAACCTGGATGGTACTGCAAACATTACACGTTCTGTTAATCTCTATCTCTGCATCTTCCAGGGTTTCTCTTCAGCCTTTCCACTAGCCCATAACAGCATGTCAGGATACAGCTGATACACACACCATAACTGACTGTTCCAGAGCCTGTTCTCCTTTCTCTTGCCTTCAGGAATCCATCTTAGTCAGCT
>JBCJKH010010567.1:0-19912 GCA_039877255.1 Loriculus beryllinus | reverse complement strand
GCTCTGCAACTAAGGTCAACACTGGATCAGCCACACATGCTAACAATCAAATTGCATACAGTAGAGTCTAACGGTCCTAGAGTTCAAGTATTTCCACCTCTGACTGTCCCTGATAAATATTTCATCGGTTCCTTACACAACACATTGTGCAGCAGTTATCCTCTACTATGAGCTTCCTAACTGAGAAGTTGATTCACCTGCATACCGAGAACAACTCTCAGACATTAGCAATACCACCCAGATAGAATCAGTTTTTCCTTCTAAGGCTGATCTCAATCTACATAACCATCACGGTTCCTTGGTTAGAGCTTTAATAAACCTTTGTTAAGCGAGAGACATCCTACTCGTTAGTGCAGCATGTAATTGCTTATCACTTCAAACTTGCTGAGTCGCACAGCACCATTAACTAGTCTTTTCCTTTTTGGAGATATTTGTAGCACTGCATTAACTTAAAGCCCTGTCTAAGAAATACTAACAGAAATATGTTTAAAATGCTTCCTTGCGATGCTCTGCTGCAGTACCCTGGTGTTCAGGATATTGAAGAAACATTTAAATGTAGGTGAATAAATCCTCACAACCAAATTGTGAAAGCAAGTTAGAAAAGAAATATACAGATGTACAGAAAAGCAAATGGGCATGCTTTGGGATACATAGTGAGATTAATATCATTCTGACAGCTAGTTTGTCTTCTGTTTCACCTGTTTGTCCATAAATACAGAGAAAAAGCTACTAAAAATGTCAAAAAATTAAGTATTGTTCAAGTGAAAATATTTAGGAATATATAGCAGTCAAAACAAATATTCATCTGCACATTTACTCATGAACTACGAGTCATGAAGAGACATGATTAAGGTAATTTCTGCATCCTTGACTCTGCTCCTGTCCCACTAATGCTCAGTTCATCTGTCTTTCATAGCTAAATAGCCCATACCCCGTAGCCACCTTAAATGCACTAAAGCTACTTTGTCAGCATAAATTTCCCAGTGAGCTATGCTCTAGAAAACTGTTTATGATTTTGGCTTTCAAGAATGTATGTCAATGATAAGCAAGAATGAGACTGTATACCTCCTTTCTATTTGCTCCAGTGCTTAATTCCTTTTTTAAGAGCATGTGGAATTCATCAGCACTGTGAAGCCCTTGAAGTATGCAGAAACCATGTTACTAATGCTATTAGTGCTAATTAATTCTGCCAACAGGACCTCTGCAACTAGTCAAGACATCAGTCTTTGCCAAAACCAACAGATTAAATAAATGTACAGTTCTAAACCAAGCCATTCCATAATTATAATAAGCCAAAAAGAAAGTTAGGGAAACACTGGAAAAATGAGGTAATTTTTTAACTCCCACACAATGCAAATGCTTTGTCTAATTTGCTTCAAATTTTCTGTGAATTTGCAGATGGGTTTGTTTCAGTACATATGTGTCCACAGAGAGGTTAGCTGTATAATAAATAGTTGTTGCAAGTGAACAGTAATAAAATTAGGATCATCATGGTATACATAATATTTAGTTTTGAAGGTATTGCAACACATCACAGTAAAATAATAGCAATTTTCTAAAGACACAGGTTTCTCGTAAATCATTACATAGAAAACTGTATAATGGTACATACACAATGTACACATTGTGAACATACTAAGTGAAGGCATAGATAATATAAAGAGCTCGGTTACGAGCATGTTCACTTGTTTTTGTACAGCACTCACATTCCTCTGAGACAAGAAACAACAGGAATGATTTATGTTTGCATTTCCACACCTCTGCAGCAGATTATACTTGCAGTCTGAGGAGGTGACTTTTAACTGTATCTCCCTGCCTTCCTGAGCTATTCTCCCGAGACCACTAGGACCAAGGCTTTCTGTTATCAGGAATAGTTGACATGATTCATACATTAAGGACCCTGACGGTTGGCTTTAAATATGCAGTTAAGCAATTCTTCAAATATTCAATTAACTCAATTCTTCTTCTAGAAGTAGGTAACTGCATTGGAGGAGGCAAGCATATCATCTCAGAACTTCTCATAACACCCTGCAAGCTCACCCCTGTTTACAAAGGTAAAGGAAAGATATGTACCAGCCAGGCTTAGATTCAGGTATAATCCTCTACTTCTTCATAAGCATAAATTTATAGCAGACTAAATGAATAACAAAAGAATGGTTCACCCCCCATTTTCCAACAACTCCAAATCAGGTTTGGAGAAGTAATCGAGACAAGATAGTGAGGCAATGAAAAGGCAATTTCCATCCTACGGACAAAAAAGGTTAAGATTCTCCTGTTTATTTCTGGTCACAGCTAACCTCAGCTTAGTTTGCACTTATTTGGCATGGCACTACTAAACTAACCATGGGCATATGACTGCTTAAAGTACAACTTAAGACATAAAAGCATGTAACTATGTTAAGGTGGAACCTGGCTGTCCTTGTTCGTGCAGCCCAGATCATACACACTTTCCAAGCAGTTTATCTCCATTACTTTGGCAGTTTCATGTCTCTGCTCTGCTCAAATAAAGGAATGCCAATATCAATGCATCTGAAGTGAGCTGTGCTGGCCTGAACATTCTGTTATGAAAAATTTCCAATTTTATCATCAGGTTGTTAATCTGTGCCTTTTTCTGGAGACCACTTTAAACTCCCTATAAATCTGTTGTTAACACATACAGCAATATACTAAGGGAACACTGGTACCTTTAAATTCAAGATGTCTTGTTATGAAGTGTTGGATAATCAAGAAAACACTGGAAAATTCAAGCTGGTCATGATCCAGCCACTACTTTAACTTGTAGCCAAGTTTTTCACCTCCATAAAAGAATTCACGTCTTCCTCATAATTGCTACAAATATGAACTATAGACAACACTATTTTCACCCATCTGAAAATGCAACCTCCATTGGGCAGGGGTACAGAGATACTGTCCTGCTCAGTAAAGCTGCTGAGTTTGTCTGTAGAGTGATTGCAAGGTAGTCATCCTGGCCTACCTGGGATGACTTTATAATGACTCTTGTGCTGCACTCAAGCTAGCAAGTTTGGCCTCTTAATGTGACAAATGCCTAAGGCTTGTGTGCCACCATCTGATGCAGCGTTTCTATCTCTACTCCTAAGCCTGGGAAAGACCATGCAAGTTAGGCATCTCTTTTCCATATCTCACTACCTAGAACTGACATGTGTCCTCAGAGATCACCAATGCTACAGCGTGCTTTGGAGGAAAAGGCAAGAAAGGAAAAATCTTCTACATGTGCTTGAAAGTTTTTATCTGTTTGTCATTTCTCCCCCCCCTCCCTCCCCCCCCCCGAGTGTTATGTTCAATCAAGAGCAGTGGACTATCCTGAAAGGACAGTAGGATTAATCCTTACTTTGTAAGCAACTGAGCATGCAAAGGGAAGAGAAGGCTATAGACTGTAGGGTGGCTTGGGGGGGAAAAGCTGCAGCACCAAAATGGGAGCCTGCAGTAACACAGGAGAAACTGCTGGGAGGAGCAGAAAAGACAGACTTCAGAAGCAACAGAAAGACCTTCCTATGGATCAGAAGGAACTTGGCATAATTTAAAGCAACTCAAAAGTCACTGAATTGACTAAAATAAATACTGGGAGCTGAGACCTGATTGCGAGATCACAGTGGGTAGGGGGAAAAAGTTATTTAGAAATCATGCTTCCAATTTCTATGCTGACTTAGTTACTTCGAGTTTGAGAAATTCTTAGAAGTTTTAAATTCTTCCTAAAAAAAAAAATAAAAAATGACAGACATTCTAATGGGACCTGGTTTCTCACACTTTGGTTCCCCTCAAAAGGTGAAATGGCAACATCAGAGAGGAAGAGTGGATTTACCCTTGCTAGAATCTGAGCAGGACTTTGGAAGTTTCTGCAATCGAGGAAGGGACATCAAAACAGAACCATAGAGAGTTTAGGTTCATGTTATGCACAGAGTAGACCATCTTCACCCAGGTCACTCACTTGGTAACTACTGCTGGCTAGGTATTCAGGTGATTGCCAAGAATCAACAAAAAGATACCCAGTAAAAACTGCAGACAATTTAAAAACACTGAATGAAAGGAATTCTTGTAAATTCTGGGTGACCCACCATCAGACCCTACGCTTTCAGTACATCCCATGGCCCTCACAACTTAGAATAAAACAAGGAATAATGTACCTAAGCAAGCAACTAGCCCAACCAGTTCATGGTCTGATCTGTGACACTGATCTATGATGGTGTTTTAGGGAACTGAGTTTTGGACTTGATCAAATTCCTGTGCCTCTGGCTAACTCTGTAAGCTATGATACACAAAGCAGCAGAAAATCCTTTCTTCTCAGTTTATGGCCTGAAAAGGAAGACTTGCCACGACCGTTATAAAACTTTGGTCTACCCAGTAAAGCCTCAAGTAATGCTACTTTTTCATACTATTCATACAATACTAATTCATATAAGTGCCTAATCCTTTTTTTGAATCTTGCTATTTGTCTCAGTAACATCCTGTGACAGAAAATCTCATGAGTTGATTATATGCTATGTTAAAGAGTACTTATTTTTAATGTATTTTAAAAGTGGCTGGTTTTTATATCATTTGCTTTGCGGTCTCATTTCATTCTGTGCCTTCTCAGACATGTTCCTCTTTCCAAGTATGCTGTGCAGAGAGCAGGAGATGCTCATGCTTCTTCTCATCTTCCCACATCACATTATTTCCACTAGGTTAGGTTAAGTACAGGAAAACAACCAAGAGTTGTTCGCTATCTAAACATCAGTGAGATGGGACTCTAAATGACTGAGTGGTGTGGGCATTAAGGTACACATCAAAATAACCTAAAACCAGACAAAGTGAAGTGGCAGAGTTCTTGTGTATTTGTGCCTAGTGGAAGGTGAAATACTTAGGGTATTTATTAAGAAAGTGTCTCTTCTCAGGACATACTTTAAAGGAAGCGTTATAACCCTCAATTCTGTTGCTCTGTTTCCAATCTGTATGTATTGAAGCAGTATTTGTTGAAAAGTGTGAAATAAGACACTAGTGAAAAATCACCTATAAGTTCCAAATATTAATTCCTTACACGGCATTCACGTACTTGCTGCTGTCACACAAAACTTTAAACCAGCATTCATTTCAATACGGTAGAAACATTCTATGACATGTTGCCCTTATGCTTTATATAGATTTTTAAAGTGTATGAACTAATCATTTCCTATGCTTACTTTTTTATCTTGTTGGCAAAAAAGACAAGACCAGTGATTTTAATTGTGTGGTACCAGGCAGAATTTCTCAGCTACACTTCTGTTACAACAATGTGAAACAATAACCACTTCATTAAAAAGTGGGTCATAACTGAGAAAAAGACTAGATTATCAATATTCCTGATCAGCGTTTCTCTAGGAATCTATTCCCAGAAAAGCCGTATCAGGCAATAAAATACACAGGCCTTTATATCCTCTTTGTATCAAGGGGTTCTGTCAAGAGATAGAAGAAATATTCCTTAGCATCCTCTCTGCTGAGTTGCCAGTCAATGTTCAGTGATCAATGATGAAACAGGATGGCTATAGTGGCCACATACTGTAGACTCCATCAGATAGTATTTTGGGATGTGGGAAAGCTATTTTGAAGAGTGGCCTCAAAATCCATAGTTTCATTAATTGGCTGAAATAAGGGCCTAGGAGAGGCTGAAGCCTCATAACTTGATCTGAAAAGCTGGATTTTGCATTCTAATCTCCAGAGTTAAACATGCAATGATGCCAATTAATCCAGCTTTAAACAAGAGAAAAGCTACTTAGACAACACATACAGCAATCATCTAGGTAGACAACCCACAGACTTCATAGTAGTTGTGAAAGCAAGCACTACATTGGCCTTTCCTCTCCTTTGAGATTTTTATTTAGAGGACAACTTGCTCTTTGGAGTTCTGATTTGAAGTAAACAAAGACATATATGTCACTCCTAATCAAAATTCCTCACATCCCATTTTTTAAATCAGTTTTTAGACAGAAAAATCACTTTGGAAGGATGGTGAGAATCTATCTTCTGCAAGATTTGTTAGACTCCTGCAGATCCAGATGTTTCAGTCTTCAAAGCATTTTTCTCCTGAAGAGAGAAGATGAATAAATTCTTGTTCTTGCACAAAGAAGAAGGACAGAGGCTAAACCCCAGAGCACCTGCAATGCATTCACAGATGAAATTTACATAAAAAGTACAAATGTCAGGTGAAAACTGAAAAAGGGGGCAAGAAACTATGCAGAGACAAAGAACAGAGTTTTTGTCTCTGAAAGATGGATTCATAATCTAACTTGCAAGCCAAAAGGGCGTTAATCTTTGTTGATCAACTTGATCAATTTAGCAAAATTCTGTTAAGTATTCTAAGAAACTAAGTATGTATATTACAATGAAAGTTTTCATTTGCCTTCTGTAGTCTTAGTATGGATTGTAAACCTTAAGTTGCCCATGTGACAACCCCCACTAAATCCTTTCTTTAATGATCATTTGTTATTAACCTCTAGCACTTACAGCTTTAACTAACAGATTTTTTTTTCACACAGTACACTAGTAAACATGCTTTAAACTTTGTTCTGGAGGGTTCAATTCAGTACTGCTCTAAGGTCAAAACAAGCAGTTATACTCAACTGTGAACAGGGACTCGGCGGGATTCCAGAACTGATGTGGCTGCTCATGCATATCTGATGGCTTAGGACAAGAAAAAAGAAAGGGAAAAACAGAAAAAGTATAGAGAATTTCTGGAGGAATAAAAACCTTTCCTTAGGGACACAGCAATTTTGAAAGCAGCAAGCAGGATTCAACTAACCTGGCATTTTTGGTATATCCTCAGTTGAGGTGATAAAAGACCTCTTTCCTCTATTGTTTATTGTGCTAATTGTCAGCAGAATGGCATTTAAAAGTACATTCAATACTTGTTGTTTCTTCCTTTCGGTGCTTTGGGATTGTTTAAGTTCTCAGTTCCTCCTGCTGAGAAGTCATTAAGACAAGAGGCTAATGGTCAAGCCAATTACAAGTGAGCTGAGTTTGTTTCCATGGGGTTTGGCATTTGTTTAGGAATGATTCAAGTTTGAAATTACCACAGCAAAGGTGTGAAGGAACTCAGCATCAAAAAAAACAAGCAGGAAGGACATCAACCATCAACCTGTCCAGATTTCATGAGGAAAGGGGAGACTGGAAAAATCAAAGTAAAGAGGGAAGCACAGCACAAGGAATAACCCTCACACATATTTTGCCAGGATCAGACACTCAAAGTGTGCATTTGATAATGAGTTTTCCAAATAACTTTTCTTTAACTATTCACCTGGTTAATCACCTGAGCCTATGAATCATCTAAACTTTCCTTCAATTCTCTTGTATTGTATTTTGCAGGGGCTTGCTTGTGCAATAGCTACAAGGTCCTTTCTAACACAGGAGAATTAAATATCTGCTGCATTTACAGTTTAAATGGAACAAATCTAAGTTCATCTGAAACATGCAATCCTCCCATCCACTTATTCTGAGACTCATAAGTATTTCTCATGGAAGAATGATTGCCAGAGCACAAGGCTTTTGCAGTGGTGCAGTAGAGAATCACCTAGCTATTCACTAGCAGGCCATGGGGGGAATGATGTGCTTGTATCCATCTGCAACACACACATCATCACCAGGTGTCCTAGACCTCAGCTGGATCCTATACCTCAGCTGTGAGAAGTAGAACGGCTTCCAAACCCCAGTGCAAATCTGCTCTCTCTCAGTTCCTTTGTCAATTTTTAGCTCAACGCTGCCCTGCTTTCATCAGAATGCCAAGATAAACACAGACAAAAAAGTCATCTGAGGCATATTCTGAGCCATTGCATCACTACTATGGGGCATTTGCTTCAAGACATACAGGTTTTACAGCTCCCTTGCACTTTTAGGTCATCTTGCTCTTTTTAAGTTCCCAACAAAATATAGATCCAGACATACAAAATCATGCAGCTCAAAAAACATTAGACAGCATTGGCAAGTATGTAGGTTTAGAGCCTTAAACCCTTCATCTGGTTTAATCCCCCATTTTTCAAATGTGCAAATACCTCATACCTCTTTTTTCTACAGCGGTACATCATAATACAATCAAAGGGATGATTACACATCACTACAAAAGCAAAGGGAGCACTGCTTCCCTACCCGAGGCATTGCAAAACACAAACAACAGATGTCTACTAGTCCTTTCTTACCCCCCCCCCATTTCTATGCAGAGGACTTGCTGTGAACATAAAACATGAAGGCCTTGGGAAGCTGTGGCAATGCCATCGCTCTGTTAACCAGCTTATGTGTTGTGTGCTTAGAGAACAGCAAAACAGACCACAGCACAAACTCCACCAGCCTGCTAGGGAAGATACTGGGTTTATTAATTCCTTTGGGCTTCTCTCTCTTTCTCCTCTCAGCAACCATTGATAATCATCTGCACAAATCTCTTTATTACTGGTTATGGCTGATAGTAAAAACAAAGATACAGAATCACACAGCATAGACACGTATCTTTATGTGTCACTAGTGATCCATATCCTAGGCTTGGTGCAGCAGAAGAGGCCACGGGGAGATACTTCAATTGTCTAAAATGCAACAAAAATGACAGCTAAAAGTTTTCTCCGTCTGTCTGGACCTAAATGGAATTGTATGCGCATACAAATTCGGAACTAAACCAGCAACAGCCACCAGACAAATGCATTTACTGTAGACACCGATTACTTCACTTTTCTCAGGACAATCCTGCTAATCCAGTGCCTGTAAGAAAGTTTTTCTGTGGTCACACAAGGCTCTGAGCAGCCCAATGCCTGCCATCCTTTTGGTCACTGTATTGTCTCTCCCCCCACTAGAAGATAAGCCTTTCTACTGGAACTGCAAACACTAATCTCCTACCACCAGATATAAATCAGACATTACACAAAATAATTACTGGCCAGCACCTACTTCCCATGCCCCACATCTCACAACATATCCAAGTATCCTTGCTTTTAGCTTGGTCTCAAGTCTAGCATCTTCAAATTTCTTTTCTGTTGAAAACAATTCAATTTTAAGAAGCTTAAAATTGCTTCATATCCTCCTTCCTGTTCAGACTATGCAGCTATGCTTATGGTATTAAGCAGAGCATAGATTTACAGAGAGTGATTTAAAAATTATTCTTTCAAATGTCTCTGAACTGTATCTTAAATTACTTCATTCTGAAATAGATGACACATACAGAACACATTTATTATGTAAAGTAAAGTATTCTTGGATCTTATTTAAGATGACTGGGATAATTCTTCCAAGGCTTTCTCATTTTTTGGTAAAACACCTATTCCTGTTGAGAGAGCCACCTGAAACATTTAACAGAATATATTAATTTCTTTTTGGTTTTGGAAGAGAATTATCAAACACTTTATTGTGATAGGTAGAAATATTTTGCATTATGAAATTTCAGAATAGTCAAATCAAAATGAATGGTAAAAAAACAGATAAAGTGAAAATAAAATTAATAAGAAAATACTTTTTCAGAATATTCTGCTTAAGATATTCTGCAAAATGTGCTTTTTGTCGTCTGTGCAATATCTATTTGTTAGTTCAAAATTTTCTTCCGATGATGCTGTGGATCTTCTCATGTTCTATGTACAATGTAGCAATACATATGCAATCTCAGTATGCAGGTACACTTTCAACAGCTTTCGCATTCACATTTCTTCCGGCTCATCCTCTCTGCAGTTACAGAACCTGGTTCCAGGACACCTGAGAGAAAGTAGACCTAATGCTGCTTTGCTTGTTTTGTGGCCCTCAGCAAAAATCCCCTTGGATAAGTTTCTTACAGGTCTACATCCATGGCACAGCGCAAGGGAGAACAGCAAATTTCTTAGAAGCAGCAATCTACTGTTTTAAGGTGGCCACCCATTAAGAGACTTTCTGGTTCACGGATGTTGCAGAAACCGTGTTCTCCCAGGTCAGCCACTGCCATGTCTCTCACTGTGCTGCATTTCCATAGGAGCCTCCCTATGACACAGGTTTGGTTATGACAAAAAAGACAACTAGAGCTTTGCCTCGTACACTTATGCCCATATTCACATCCTCACATAGCAAGAGGCCGTTGCCCAAACAAAACAGCTTTCGGCATGGGAACTTCTGAGCACAGATTCCCTGCAAGATGGGACTACACGGCTTAAACTACAGCTTAATTTATCTAATGCAAGCCAGAACTTGAAAAAGGACTTTTGTGGGACTGAAATCTGTTGTTTAGTCTTGGTTTTGAGCAGCACATTTTAATGGATGCCTATTGGTACTAGGAAACAAGTGCAGGGAATACAACTAGCGACAATAGCTTTGTGAATTATTAAAGACCCTTCTTTATCCCAACTGAAGAAACAAATGGCTCTCAGGCCAAGTGCATGCAGTTCCTCCCTTAGCAGCAGTGGGCTTCTCTCACAGGGAGAACAATTTCATTAGTTTTTCAAAGGGCCTGGTATAATACTGCTGCACTTACCTCTAATGTACTGTAAAGAGACTGGAACTGCTGCCAGCACGAGGGCTGTGAAGGGACTTCTGAGGCAATGTGACAGGCCTTCAATTGACTTTACTAGCAGCTTTTACACATCTCTTTGGAGCTCAATTAAAACACTTTATTTAGTGTTATTCCAATTGCTTTCATTAAACACTTGTTTTGTGCTGTTCCAGTTGGAGTGCTCTGTCATTCTGGTACTTCTCTGAGGTTTCTGACTGGGATATAAAAGCTACTGCAGTGTTTCTGCAGACTGCGGACTGCTTAGTTTTTATGTAAGTCCCTTATCTTCATATACTTTGAAGTACTTGTTCTTTGCATGGAAATCGTTCCTACCCCAAAATTAAATCTGAATTGCTGTAGCAATGCTGAAAAAGCAGTTATGAATAAAGGATGCATTTTATTAGACTTTGGTATGTACAGTCTGTGGATCTGCTTTAATCACATCAAAGACGAATACTCTTACCTAGAGTCAACTCTGGTAAACTCAAGCCAAAACTGTAGGACATTTAGGACAGAGTCAACTTTAACATGGGCTCTTCCGCTCTCAAAGGAGGCCATTCAATGAAAAAGTAGGAGCAAAGGGCTGACCCGAGTCCTCCCTAATTTCACTACCATCCAACACACCACCCTAGAAGTGCCAGGGCTGGCATTCAGCCACTTCTGCCTACGACGGGGCAGAGCTGCAGCTCCTGGAAGATGCAGCTCTGAAATTACTCCCTAGATGAGTTGCTTCCGCTTGGGATCTGCAAAGTCAACATTTGTTCTAGTTATTTCTCTCCATCTTCCACAGCCTTCACTTTCTTCCTTCTTAAACGAAAGCAAGCCTTAACTTGAAGAAAGGACAGGCCTTTTAAACATCTGTAAAACATCTAGCTCTGTGCTAGATTTCCACTAGAAAGCTACAGAAGTTCCTTGGAAGTTTCCTACAGTACAGCGCCCATGTTCATAACTCATAAAAGTTTCACATGTTTAGGCTTTTACGTTTAGGCTGTTTTTTCATTCTTCTTTTTAATAAATTCACTGTAGGCTCATGAACCTAAAGAATCAGGACAGCTTTTCTTTCTCTGCAATTGTGTTTGTGTATCTTTATATAGTACAAGGAACTTCTAAGTCAGATGCAGTTTTTGAACTAAACTTTTTCATAATATAAAACAGCATAAACATCATCAGTAAACACTCTTGAATTGCTGCTCTGGGCTTCATTCCTTTTATAAGATTTTGGAAAGTTGCTTTCCTGAGAAAGATCCTTGCAGCAAATTCTGAACTTGTTTCCAATGACAGCTGGCATCTCCCTGCCAAAAGCACTGACACTCCACTTCAGGCTGTTCATGTTCTTTGCCATTTGCTCTCCCACGGGTGCATTTGTTGGGGGGAGTACTGCAGCTTGACTGACTATGTGAGCAGCCAAAATATTTGAGAAGCTGAGCAATAACTCTGTTGTCATTTAAACAATTCCAAAATCTGGGTTTTTACTCTGCAGTTCGACTACGAAGTGTGCAAGTGATGCAACTAGAAAGGAATATTAAACCCCTCTTCCTCCCTCTCAGCTCCCTTGTGAAACATTTAAAGGAAACTCAGATGATTTTGCAGTTTAAGGGAAAATGAGGCACTGCTTACGTGACAGGGGCCCAATCTATTACCCCCAGGACAGGGGGATAACGCCCACTGATGTCACTAGAGATTACTCATCTGCAGGGTGGGAGAACAGGAGACAGATACTCTGTGCAGACTGCATGTCTAGGCCCCAGAGCTTCTCCTAATTTGTCTTGATATTTCCAGCCATCAAGCTGCTTTGCCAAGCCACCCAGCTTCTTGGCCTCTCCTCTCACCTGCTCAGCTTTTTACCCTCACAGTCT
Source organism: Loriculus beryllinus (assembly GCA_039877255.1). Taxonomy (NCBI): domain Eukaryota; kingdom Metazoa; phylum Chordata; class Aves; order Psittaciformes; family Psittacidae; genus Loriculus; species Loriculus beryllinus. The sequence goes on along the minus strand of JBCJKH010010567.1, from coordinate 7,603 downwards.
TGCTTCTTCACCATTTCATTAGCTAAGGTTTTTAAGTTAGGTTTTGCGAACTTTTTAATGACTCAAGGATTTAGCAAAGAAAAAAGACAAACATACAAATTGTCATGTACTAGATTGTTAAAAAAGTCATAACCACAAAGACCTGCTTACAAAACAAATTAATATATTCTTTTAAAAGTGATGGTGAAGTGTGGACTGTTGCTTTTTAAGTAGTTAAACTGCAATGCTTTAAAACAGCTTACTTTTGGGAATCAGAGCGATTACTTTTCCACATATATAACGACAGAACTTTTTAAAATAGGAGAACTGAACTGGAAAAGTGCCAAGACTTAGAAATGCTGGGAAGAAGGCTGGGGAAGCAAGCAACATTTGGCTAGAGATCCACTTTCAAGGAAGAAGCGTGAGTTGAACAAGGTGTCTGAAAAGACAAATAAATATATGCTTCCTTCTAAATGTTTTCTGTAGAAGGCTGATGCCTCTTTTCCTTTTAAAAACATGGCTTAATTGTTGAACAGTTATTTTACTCTTTTTTTCTAAGAAATCTCCTGAAGGTTAAAAAAATATCAGGATAGGGAAATCAGAAAGAGCATAAAAATAAGTCCCTATTTTTTTTTCCTGTTTAACACTCTGACTTTCACTCATGTTCTTGCCTTAGTCTCTTCCTTTCACAAGCATCTCTGCTACCTTCCCCTTCCCACAGATGCTTACACCACTTCCCCAAACTCTGTTAATTCACTTGTCCTCTCTGATCCTCCTCTCCACCACCCTTAAGTCTCTCACTTTGTCTCTCTCTGATGCCTGCATTCATTTCCTGACACAGAAAGCAAGGCTGGGACTGTTTCCTCATGCTCGTCAGTCATGGAAGTCATGCTCTACAAGAGGTAACTGCATTAAAGAGGGTGACACATTTTCATTGCTTCTCCCAGTGAAAAATGCCAGATTAAGTGATGTGTCAGGGAGCATACTTTGGGAAAGTTCATGGCAGTTTCTCCTGCAAGGTTCACAGCTCTGCAGGAAGCTCTCACTCATGCCTGCAGATAATGCAAAGGGATCAGCATTTCTGTAGGCTAACCAGGATTGCCTGATCACATGCACGTACCTACCAGGTAGTTAGCCAGTGGGCTTGGCTACTGATCCACAACGGTCCCTCAGAAAGGTGACACACTCTTTCCTACAATTTCTCATTCTGTTTCGTGGGGTCCATCAAGGGAAAGGGACCACAAAGCAATTCAGCCCAACTAAGTAGCAGCAGAAGCTAGAAAAAGCACAGGCACAGGCTTTGCAATGTATGCCAAGTGCTAAAACACAAGCACGTTAATCCCTTCCATGAGAAAAATAAAGTAAAACATTAGCACCTCAGGCCTGCAGATAAAAAAAAATATGACTTTCATTAGAAGTACATTTTTAATAGTAGCCAGTTAAAAGAGAACAGGATCCAAACAGCACCATTCCTAAGTGAAGCAGTGTTAGAGTAGAGGGCAAATGTTCAATAGCTGCAGAGCTAACGTTTACCACACTAGAAGGGCACAAATCCTGAGCACTCATGGCTTACTACAGAAACAGCAGTTCTTGATTCAGCACTTTTCCAATGAAAATCTTTCTACAATCCTATCCTTCAAGCAGAAACAGAAAAAGTAATTAAAATAAATGAACCCTGGAGAGAAACAGGCATTTTTATTCATAGAGAAATCTTCGTGAATCAGTGATTCTAGGAAGTGAGAAGGCTTGCTAAAGTCAAGATACCAGGATGTCTTCAGCAGAGACACAGGAGCCCAGACAGCCTGAGTGAAACCACTGTCTTTCTATCCCACAGGTTGGCTTGGGGACCAAAGTAGCATTTTGTCCACCTGAATCTCGGCCAGAACATGTTTCAGTGTTCCTCACTGACTGAGATACATGCTGACATCAAGTCGATAATGATGACTACTACTAAAAGGAGAACAAAATCAAGTCTTCTCTTCACCTTAACAGCACTTCTTTGTCTGCTTAGGGGTAACACAGCCACATGTGAACAACACAGGATGTAAGGGGATACTCCAGGCAGGAGAGACCAGCAGCCTGTTATGTTACTGTGGGAAATGAGGCCACTCAGAGCTCATGGCAACTTGTCAGTAATGCCATCAGCTTCAGCCAGGAGAGCAATTGCCCGCAGATCAAAGAACTGGCTGATGGCAACCACTAGAATGCTGCCTCCAGAGTAATCACTCTCCTCTCCCCACAGAACTGCAGAGCTGGAAGAGGCCCCCAGACACAAAGCAGGCAAAACAAACCTGCCTTACACCCATCTTTCCTGAGACAAGTTCACAGTCTTCCTATTCAGCCTGTTCCACCACTTTGTTACCCTTATAAATACAGATTTTCTAATATGGGACCTAATCTCTGACACAGACTCGCTGCTTATTTTTCCCTTCTTAGCAAATCTGGAGAACAAGTCACTGGCCTCTTTATAGCAGACGTTGCTATACTAGAAGCCATAGTATAGTAACATACTAGTGTAGACTACCTTCTCTTTTTTTGGAGGGGGAGGGGAATAAAAGAAAAGTTCCTCATGTTTTCATCATAGGTCACTTTTTCTAAATCTTCTGTCATTCCTACTGTTGCACTATGGACCTCATCCTACTTATCTACATCTTTGCCACAACAGCGGGAAAAGCTGAGCACAGTAATGCAGCTGGGATCTCAGAGGAAAGGGACAAGTCATCTCCTATCACATCACTCCTGGGGAGTTGCTCTCCCCTCATTTTGGTCTTTTTCTATTTTTTTTTTTTTTTTAAATATAACAAACCATGACAAAAACTTTAGTGCATTTTCTGTTTTATTATCTAAACTCTTAATGAAAAAGACTTCGGAGTATCAGGCCCAAGATAGACCAACAAAGAGTTTAACTTGAGATGTCAATGATGGGACAGCAGAAAGAGAGTGTTTTGTTTATGCGCTCAGCAAAAAACCTGTATCTTCCAGATGGCTGAGATTAGCAAACATGATGACATGATAACACGGAGCTTCTGGCACAGATTGGGGAATGGCAGAGAGTCAAAGGAAGAGACAAAGATGAGTGAGAAGCTCACTGAGGAACTGCGAGTGGGACACAGAATGAGTAAAAGAAACCCCTGCTACTGATAGCGAGCATGTCCTAGAAGATGTGTTTCTTCCACTGCACATGAAGTCATTAGCATGTGTCCTGGTTTTGGCTGGGATAGAGTTAAATTTCTTTCCATTAGCTGGTATAGTGCTGTGTTTTGGATTTAGGATGAAAATAACATTGATGACACACCAGTGTTTTTGTTGTTGCTGAATAAGGTCAAAGACTCTTCAGCTCCCCTCACTGCCCTGCCAGGGAGCAGGCTGGGGGTGCACAAGAAGCTGGGAGGGGATGCAGCCAGGACAGCGTATCCTAAGCAACCAGAGGGATATCCCATACCATATGATGTCATGCTCAGCATACAAAGCTGGAGGAAGAAGAAGGAAAAGGGAGACAGAGTGCTAGCATTTGTCTTCCCAAGTAACATGTAATCAAGCCCTGTTTTCTTGGGGATGGCTGAACACTTCCCTTTCCGTGTGAAGTGGAGAATGAATTCTTTGTTTGCTTTACTTGCATGCAAGGCTTTTCTTTACCTACTGAACTGTCTTCATGTCAACCTAGGAGTTTTCTCACTTTTACTTTTTCAACTCTCTATCCCACTGGGGAGGGAGTGAGCAAGTGGCTGTGGGGAGCTTAGTTGCCGGCTGGGATTAAACCACAATGGCATGTACTCTCATAAAAATGTAACAAAGCTTTTATGGAACATTTCAGACATTCATTGGCAATGAGAGACTTCATTATCTAAGATGAAAATTGGAAAAACTCTTTCTAATTTTAAGTCTGTAGAGAAGGGAGAATGAATATATTAAGTACCAGCATAAATGAACTAATACACTAATTTACAACCACAAATGAACTGTGAATTTTGAAAGCATAGGAACGAGCTGCACCTGTAATTTGGAAGGTTAGAAAAAAAACCTAAACCAAATAGGACAAGCCCCCATACACCGGCATTGTGTTATTCGCTATAAACATATATTTGACCCTGAAGAACTTGCCAAAGGGCTAAAAGTCTGGCAAGCCACCAGTGAAGAATTTTATCTAAAATTACCTCCCAAGAAAGAAGTGAAAGCTGGGAATGAAAAGTAAGGAAATAAGACATAAAAGGTGTAGTAGGAAAATAATTTAAAAAACACACAAAAAAGGAAACAGATTATTAAAAAAAAGAAAGGGAATAGCCTTTTACCAACCACAAACCAAAACCATTCTACCATTCTGCAGATAAAGAGATCCACCATGTTTCTACTATTTTACAAAAAGCATTTTTAAATTTTCTCCTTTTTCTGTTGATTTTGCTCTCCCTGTTCTGTTGATACCTTTCCAACTTGTTCTTTCCCCAACTTAATGTGTTTGGAATGACTTAAGAAACCAAATATCATGGAAATAAAAGTGCAATAAGAGAGCTGCCTAGTGACAGCTTCAGACTTCAGATTTTGATGGTGATGAAAATGAATTCTGATACTACTCAGCAAGCCTTAGACTGAAATAAACAGATTCACAGAAATAACTGCTTTCACAGAAAGTGTCTGCCATCTCCAGACTTTCTTGACTACTGTCAAAAGTTTAATCCAAACATTTTTGGCTACAAGTAAGAATGAAGGAGAAAGTGTTAATGGTTAACTTACTTTTAGAGGAAGGTGGGTGAGGGGCAGCCTGTGAAATGGAAATGACGTTTTCCAAGGAAAAAAAAAATTACAGTTTACAAAAAAAAAATAAAGAAATACATGCATAAAAGGCAAACAGCACTGGCAAAAGGCTTCCAAAGTTTCTTTTGTTTACAAATGCAGCCGACTACAGACTTCATCAGCTCTTCCCTCAGGTCATTCGCAATTCCCTTTGAAATTCTAAAACCACAGTGCATGTTTTTAAACAGTGGGATATGTAATGATTTGAACAATTTATCACAAGGTGTCAGATTTTCCTGCAATAAATACGTTTAAGATCAGGACCAGATTTGTTTAAGCATAAATACTGTTATTCCTTTCTGACCCAAGAAGTTAACAGAAATTTAGGGTCAAAGTGTCATTTTATTCCAAAAAAGGAGTTGGTACAGAAAATGCACCTCTCTTACACGATCCTGGCATTTACAATGAGCATACATAAGAATCGATTTCCCTGAACGCAGCAGGAGATAGCTTACTTGCTCACAGTGCTCAACCTGCATCTAGCTGACAATGAACTCAAAATCCTGTCTCTGTAAGTTCCCATCCACCCCTCAGGGTTCTCACTTAATGTTTGCTTTGCTTAACTTCTTGCTGCTTTTCTGTCCAGTGGTCTGGAGTCATAATTGCTTCTTTTTCATGGTGAGACACACAAATGGAAGCACATATGCATTGCTCAAGTAATGGCATATGCTTATGCTTTGTATGGAAGCTGTTACAGTTTCAACAGTTTTGTTCAATGAAGAAGATCTACTGTTCATTACACTTGTGAGCATCAAAAACGGACAGCAGGTCACCTACTGGTTACAAAAAGATTTAAGCTGGCCCACAGTATACATCTGCTTCCTATCACAAGGTTTTGAGATTGATATAGCAATTATTAACTCACAGTCCAGAGCCGTAATGTTCCTCCAGCCTTAACAGCTATGAATGTCTATAAGCAAAAGACACCGTCAGGACAGATATGAACTGTTTTAAAATCCCATTTATGTCTGTGATTTTCAGGAAAGAAGAGTTGTTAGGGTGACTTCATTGTCAGGCAAGTAAAAATAATAGAGCAAAAAGTAACATTTGTGAGCATCTGCATTTCTGAAGGCTGACATAAATGCCAGTTGGAGTTAGCTGCTGCGCTACGCAGAAACAAAGCAGGCCTTAGACTTTGAGAGATTACAGACTACCACAAAATAGGCAGAGTGAACTAAGAAAAACAGTGGTTCAAAGTATCAACAGAGCTGAAATACTCTCAAAGTGGAGAAGACGGATTTAAAACCAGACATGCTGGATTTGTAAAGGATGATACAAACACACACAAGGAGTTGTTTGAAGATGAGGTGATTTTTGACAACAGCACTTGTAGGAAGGCTTTTAAAATTGTTTTCAGCTTCCTCAGAGACTGGCTATGAAGCTGCATTACAGAAAGCTGAAGACCCTTGTACTTCATATGAAAAGGAAACCCATGACAGTATATGAGGGCTCTCTCTAGAAGAAGAAGACAGGAAAGAATTACATTACTGGCCAAAGTCAGGCCACTTTGACCACTTTACAAAAGAAGGGCTCCAGAAGACAGTGGGAAAGACAGTTGGACTCCAGAAGGAAAAAGCTGTTGCCGTAGGTGATTCATCCCAGTTCTACAGAAATGGCTGTGAGAAGCTGTTTCCATAAGTGATCCTCTCCATTGCTTCTGTCTTTCCCAGCAGAGGCTCTCTCAGATTGGTTGGCAGTTGCCAATACTCTGAAAAGGATGAAAACATGCAATGGATACTATCCATTGTATCCATGGACTGTATCCATCCTAATGGATATTTTGCAAAACCCAGAATTACACACCATGGATAAAAATATAAAGACAGCGCAACTGACCTGAAGGGACAGTGGTGAAAACTGCAGTCGTGGTTTATTAGACTATCATCACTGAAAGCCAAAATACATTTCTTAAAGTTCAACTTACTTTCAAAATGTAGACATCTAAGTCAAGAACTGTCAAAAAGATGTAAAGTGAGAGGGGATAGGATGTGAAGGAAGGCAGGAAAAATTAAAACAAAACCACAGGCAATGAGAGGTGAAGAAGTAAATCAGGGATCCTATAGTGGTGAAGTTTTCCCCTCATTAGAGAAGTTTGTTTCCAACCTAGCCAGATAAATAAATGGAAAAAATACAAACTGTGGCAGCAGAAGAGGAGAAAAACAACCCTTAAGTGAAGAAAAAAAGATGTTAGGCCTCTTATCTGGGCTATTTAGCAAGATCAAGTGGGCATCTAAAAGAGGATAGGAGTTTCAGGTCAGCTTTCCTGGCATACCTCTCAAGACTCAAAGACACCCGTTGAAAGGAAGGTAGTCAACTGGTTCAGGTAAAAGCATATCTGTGAGCAGTGAGGAAAAAGCAGATTATAAGTGTCTCAGTTTTGATATTACAATACAAATCTTCTGCGACTCCCACACCAAAACAGCAGCAACCACGGTTACACCTTCAGGTCCTGGGGGCTGTCATCCTCCAGGAACAGCAGACTGTGGTGGGAAAAAAGAAAGTGCTCAGAAGCAGTCTCAGTTTCGCAGAGAAGTTTACATCTCTCTTACCTGAGAGACCTTTAGTTCCTGTAGATGAGAGGTGCAACCCCAACTGCATTGTCAGGAAATAAAAAGAACTGACTACAGTTCTCAGTGTCCACATGTCTGCCTGAAGTAGTTCGCAGGTTAAGAACCCTACGCATTGCTTTGCTCTCATATGATACTTCCCTTGATTTAGCAAAGGGCTTTGGTGAACTCAAATTCTGGAAAATAACTCAAGGAAAAAGACCTAAGAAATCCTGGCTTGAACTATGGAACACTACACACAACAGATGATACACTTAAATTCCTATGGT
>JBCJKH010010565.1:5811-53373 GCA_039877255.1 Loriculus beryllinus | reverse complement strand
TTAATTTTTTGGGGATGAAATTTAAGTGGGTAAATGTGAGAGAGATGTTGGAGTATAATGAAGAGACCCCTTTATCTGTTTTCCCTTATGTAAGTTAGCTGCCTGCTAGTGCAGGCAGTTTGCTTCTGTGAATAAGCTCGTACCTGGATTTATAGTAAGGAGAGGATGCATGTATTGTGAGCCCTTTGGCTTTTTGGCCTCTCTAGGTTGTAATGAGTTAGAGGTGCAGCTTTCTTACATCTTAAAAAGATTTGTGCTCAAGGTGGATATGGATGACTATAAGCATTTGTGGGCTTCTGAAACTTCAGCATGAAAATTAAAACCTTAAGTATCAGGGATGAGTAGAGATGGAGGTATATAAAAGATAAGAGGGTAGGGACATCATTTAGTTATGGCCTTTCTTTCTTCACAGGTTTATGTATATCACTGATTACTGTAACATCAGAACGCACTGTAGGCTGTTAAGCTGTTGCTTTTTGAGGTCTTGGAGTGTAATGGGCACATATTCTCCCCCACATTTGCTTTGAGAATCTCATTTTCACAGCATGATAGAAAAACACACCGAAAAATGATTGATGTTCATGTTGTCAGAGCTGCCAACTGTTGTTCATATGCCTGCTATGATACATGCATTTTTGATGGGTCTTTCACGGTTTCCTCTGTGTCAGAGAAGGTGTCAAGAGGAAAAATGAGTAAGGTACTGCTCCATAAATAAGCATGCTGCCTAGGATTTGGGGTACTGTCCAGTCTTGTCTATATTGTTTTTCTCATCTGATTTTAACAACTGTTTCTGAGTCCCTAGTAAGAATCATTGTATTTATGGAGGAGTATATATTCCATAGGGAAAAACTAAGTGCAGGACTGCCTTATACCTGGTGAAACAGAATATGGAAGAGAATCTTGTTCTCTGATGAAAACTGTGGTTCATTTACTTTGCTAGTTTGCTTCTCAGGACAGGAAAGCCTAGAGGGTTGCCTGTGTACCGGGACATCTAATGTCTCTAGCTCTCAGACAGCAGGCTGTACTGAGAGCCAAGAATCTGTTAGCTGACTTGCCAAAAGTAGGAAAAAAATGGTGGGGACCTGGCACCAAATTGTTGCTGTCTCCATGTTTTACATGGAGACATGTATTACGGCTTAATATTAACTGAAGGAGTTGCAGTGAAAGAGGGATGTAAATCTCAAAGATGTGGCTTTTAATCTAATAGTGCTACCTGATAAGGAAGAAAAAGGAAATTATGGTTTCCTTCTTGGTTAGTGTGAATGCTTAATTCTAGTTGTATTTTAGTGGTTTTCTTTTCATTAATGGAACAGGGTTAGGCAGTTGGTTAGGAGGAGTTTGAAGGACCTAAAGAATGAGGAAGATTTTGTCTCAGTCCTGTTGAGCAGAAGAACCTGCCTAAGCTCCAAAAAGGATGAAACTCAATTTGATAAACTTACCTCTCTGGACTAACAGCCTGATTCCCTAGGTGCATGATGTTGGCACACCTAACAGACCAGATGGTGCAGGACATTGCCAGCATGTTATGGTGCCATTCATCTCCAGGAATTTGTTTCAGTACAGACTGGTTCAATAGGAAACAGAGGATAGTTCTTGCTAATGGATGTTTGGTGACATAAGTTTGCAGGGTTTCAGTTCTTATTTTGGGGTTGCAAATTCATTACCATTTTTCAAGCTGCTTGGCAAACCCAGCAGAATGGCCAAGATCAGCCCGAGAAAACTTTGAACTGTTCAGGTTTTCCTGAAAGTGAATCAGTTCTTCTCCTGCTGTTGTAAAGACTTGGGAGGATAGGGTTGTGAGGATAGAGTGTGTTTGGAACTTGGTTTGTTGCTACTATGCCATGTAATTTACCGTCTTGCCTGTGCATATTTTAAAATTTTAAGTTTAAAGTTATCCAGCTTGTTAGCAAATTAATAAATTCATTAATATAATGCAAACTCCTTAATATTGTGTATGGAGCTGCACAAAACTTGATACCTATACCTGCTCTGGAAGTTTTGTACTGTGTTTCTTTGTCCTTTTATTGAGGAAGGATAAGAAATTCTGTTCTGAAAAGCAACCAACCAACCAAATCAGAACTTTAGCTTGAAATTCAGTTCAGATTTGTCCTGAGGTTGGGAAAGCATGAATGCTTTTTTTCTGTTATCCTGAGTCTCTGCATACATGGATCCTAGCCAAAAAGGCTTTTTTCTTTTGGTATTTTGTAATTGACTTCATATAGCGAGTTCAGGGAATTTCCTGTCTATTTTAATCAGGACTGTTCTCAAGAAATTCCCAGCCTGATTTTCGCACATTATGGAGAATTTCAGCTGCATAAGTGGAAAAAGTGATCTCTTCTTCTCTCTTCTTTTGTTGCATAAAAAAATGTCAGTCTCATTTCAGAAAAGGGAAATTTATAAAGCTGACACTTGGTTATTATTCACATTTTTGTAATGACTCTCATAATTCTCCTATTAATTAAAAGCACTGTAGCTGAAAGCCCTAACTCTGACTCTATCATGAAGTCTTAAAAGATAGCTACTTCACAGTTTTGGCAGTAGAATACTACTTAAGATACATATGATGTTATGTAGGTGAAAAAGTTGGGCAGTGTTTCTTGCCCTGTACTGGCATTGAGAATATGACTGATGGAGCCAGGGACTGCTGTTGTTTTCTCTTGGGTGTGATGGTGATGCTAGGTTTTTCTTTTTTGAGAGCTGAAGGAAGGAACAGTGAAAATCACTGCGTAGGTGTACCTAGGAGGGGAAACGTGAAAGAGCCAGCCTTTCTTGCCCTTGGTGGTTTCTGTTGGTAAAATCTGATATGATACAGTATATTTTTAGGTTTTCAGGGTTTGAAACCCTTAAAACTAAGAACCCAGATGGTCAAGAGCACTTTTTAAGCTGCTGTTTGAAGTTAGATGCAAAACCACACAAAGCACTTTGAGCTGGTACCTTCTTAGAGGCAAAGACATTTCCAGATCCATACTCTGGACAGCAGTCATTGTGAGGTGAAGCTGATGGTGCCTTTGTGGAAGGAGATCCTCAGATCAAAAAACCTGCAGTACAAATGCACCATTTTTGTATTTCTGTGTGCCAGATAAGAGGGATGAAACAAGAGCTTTTGCCACAGCTGATGGTTTTATTCAAAAGCTATGAAAGAAATGTGAGAAATCTGGAAAAAATGATGGCCCGTGGGCCACCACTTTCATTGCTGCAAGGCAAAACCTGGCTCTGGAAGTGACTGGCACTGTAAAATGCAGCTTTTCTCCCAGCAGCACTGCTTAGGAGTATTCTCTTGTCTGGGGCAGCATGTAAATCATAGAATCATAAAATAGTTAGGATTGGAAGGGACCTTAAGATCACCTAGTTCCAACCGCCCTGCCATGGGCAGGGACATGTAAGTGTGGAACAGCACCCAGTGGAAAGATGTGAGTGCCCACTGATGCAGTTGTTTTTGGCTGTGTAATATGCTTTCATTTGGCTTTGGCTTCTGAGATACAATTCTCCTCATCTCCTGTCAGCCTCCTCCATTTTCCTTTATCTTCCTTTATTATTTAATAAAAGCTAGAGAAGCATGTTCATGAAAATAAGCTCCCAATCAGAAAAAGCTGTAAATTAATGTCTTTCACACCTATCCCCCAAATCTCAAGTTAGGGCAGCCCTGTCTGTCTCTGGCTCAGATTAGGTTTCAATTCTTTGTTTTCATTGTGGTGTGAGACCTTGCTACAGAAGAACGTGTTTGAAATTTGTTCCAAGAAAAAAAGGGATGAATGGCCTTATTTCGGGTGAGAGGCAGAAAGTGGGCAAGGCTGTTGCAGGCACGTTCTGCCAGAGGTGCCAGTGTAGCAGCTGGGCCATGCGAGGGCTCCTAGCATGGGCATGGGGCCAGCCTACCCTGGCAGTGTGGCTGGAGCAAGCTTGGTCTCACACATCTGTGGCTCCTCAGTGCTGCTTTGATAGCCACAGACTTAGAAAACACTCAGCTCAAAGGGGGAAATTAGTGTCACGGGGACTGTTTTCTTTATGGGAAAAGTCTCGGTTGGATGGCTCAGCCAATAAAGATGTTAATGTATTTGCTCACTGCATAACCCACATATTTCAGCTCCCTGGATGGGGTCTTTATTTCTGAGGTGAGTGACTGAGGAACATTTAACTCATAGCTTCCAGGGGATTGGTGAAGTGCAAGGTTTTCTGGAATGTGAGGTGTTCCATTTTTAAGATCTAATGTTAAGGTTTTTGCGTTTTTATTCATCTGGCTGGGTGAATAAAAAGGCATTACTTTCACAGGCAGGAAGATTTCCCCCTGCCCAAGCTGTTAAGCCTGATGATATAGCACTCAGTTGTATCTCTGTCAGGGCTTACATTTACTTTCACCATTGTAACTTGTCCATCATTACTTTGACCTTGGAATTCAGCCTTTTTTAAATATGTTGTTGTTATTGTGTGAATTAGGCATTGGTAACTGGTCTGTGATGAACTGAACTGGAGGTGGATTGGAACCTCTCTCTCTAGACCTGATCAGAAGTGTAGCCTCCATCCCCTGCTGATCTCATCCTTTCCCTCCTGTGAGGAGCAGAGGTTCCACTCCTATTGCTAAGAGTGAAGCTGATGTTCAAATTCTACAGATACTTCATATCCCTTGCTTATTATTGGAGAAAATGAAATGTTAGCCTGTAAGATTATCCTGTAGTTTTCTTCTGCCTTCCCTATGTACCTGCAAGTGATTTTTTAAAAGGTTGTAACTGCTAGTCTATATTGAAGTAATTACAAATGCTGCACTCAGGTACACTCAGCAGAGGAACCTGGGGAGGTTCTCATGAGATGGCAAAGTATTGTTCATTACACAGGTTTCTGTACCTTCAGTGACAACTGTAGAAGTATATTAGGTGAGGATTGAGAGTCAAGAATCGGGGTGTGTCTGGTTAAGAATGCCAGGTGACCAAACTTGTATTGGTTTATCCCAGCATCTGAAAACATGGTGAAAGAGCTCAGTCATGTGCTGCCTAAACTGACTCTTGTGAGAGGGCACCCACAGCTGGGACTTGTAGGGTGTTCTATACTGAGGTTACTTTTGGGGTTTATAACTCTCTTGGCTAATATTACACATGGGGATTCAAGAGGTTCTCCCTGACTAAGATGAAGCTCAGAGCTTGTAGGCACCTGTTGGGATTGGACATTGATACTGAGGTTTTGGTTTGCATTTCAAACTTTGTAAGGGTGGGAACTGCAGATGTATTGGTGTGTCAGGGCTCAAGGTGCTCTATTAAGCCTTAATAGCCCTGATGAGCCAAACCTGTGGCCCACATCTGTGGGCCCAGGAGCTATATTTTAGCTCAGCCCTGGGTTCTTAGTCCTTATTTGAGCTATGCTGGGAGGAGGACTACTGATTATTAGTTTAGTTGCAGTCATACTGATGCCTAGCTATGGATCCCTGTGAACTAGAACTTGCAGACTTTTTTCCTAACTTTGACTGTCTTGTTTGATTTTTGGCCTAGCTTCATCAACATGGCTGTGTCTGGCAGTTGCCAGATCTCACCCTATCTCTGATTTATAGTTGACTTCTTAATTTGCTTGTGGATCTACCTTGTCACCATGATACTACCTTACAATCTGGATTCTTGACTGGATGTGGCTGTCATCTCCAGGTTTGTCTTAATTTTCTTATGACTTAGTTTCCAGGCTTGATTTAAGCTTGAGGCCAGAAAGTATTGTTAGGCTAAGTCAATTATATTCTCTATCTTGTATACCTAGGGTAAGATATCAGTATTTCTGAATTTCTTCGTTGCTGCTCTAGTTATCTACTAAGTAATGGAACAAGGTAAGAGCTACATAAGTGAAGTATTGCTTTTATTTTGCTACCAGTTTGCTATGCCCCGCAAGTTGCTTACCTCTAACTTTGTGAGTTCTTTCTCTTTAGATAGCAATCTAGAGGGATGCTGGATGTCATTTCTGTTTTTATACTGTATCTTTGCCTGGAGATTATTGTGAATAGCTCTGAGAGTTACTGTGAGATATATATATATATATATGTATATATATTTAAAAAAAAAATAAATACAGCAGTAGTAAGGAACTGATAGTATTGGTGGTATATTACTATGGAGACCTGCTCTCCGAGTCTGACTTATTTTAAGGTACTGGCTGTGGGCCAGACTTGAGTTGGCAACTATGTGATAAAAAGGATAAAAATACGTAACTGGCTGTTGAATTGGGTAGTTCTAGGACTGAATTTCTTACCTACTTGAGCATCCATATTATAGTTTGAGCCTCCCTGTAGTAGAAGAGATCTGTCTGAGCTGGACAAAATTAGGATGGGAGGAGAAGCAAGCTGAATTTGACTTGCTCACAGTCGCTTCAACTGTTTTCTCCCTGCAGTCAGTGTGTTTGGTCCTTATGCTATTAGCAGTACTTGAACATCTATCTGTACATAGATACCTATGAACAGAATATCTATCTGTATATAGTGTAGATCTTATTCACTGCTATGGAGATTGAAAGCACATCAACTGAATCCTTGGCCTTTGATGATCACTTAATGGAATGCAGCAGATGCTTTTCGTCCATTTCTTCTTTTATGCAGACTGATGGCTGTGAGGGCTTGGTTGAGGAACAGGAAAGTCTAATCCCAAATTTGCACCTAGATCTTTCATTGTGTCCTCCTGGCTACTGATTCATGGGAAGCCAGGTCCGTGGATATAGAGGGAAAAGCTGTTGTAGTTCCCATGTTAAAGCAAAAATTATACTGACCAGGTTACTCTTCCAGATAACTGGAAGCAGCTGCTCCAACAAGGGGGCTCAACTGGAAAAGTGTTTTCCCTGTTTATACTCTGGCCGGTGCTATGCAGTTGCTGCAGTAGTGGCCCTTTTGTGTGGGGTATAAAGAGTTTATTTCTTAGGATGAATCTGTACAACTTGTGTGACTTTCTGCCATTAGATACTGAATTATGGCCAAATGTTTAGCATTTTAAAACAATGTTGTCTGTGAATTGCCATTGTGTAACTAGATCTCTGGCACAAATTCTCAGAGCATAGTTCAGCTGCTATTGAAATATTTGGCTTCTGTTAATCCCTACCAACTCCTATGTAGCTCTTTGATAATGCTTTCCCTCCATTCTATTCTGTGGTCTTTCTAGAACTAACATGGGTCACAGTCTTGGACAAGCAGCAGCAAAATTCTCCCGAGTAAAAAGACTTAATTGTTTTCCTCAGTGGGATTTCTAGTAGCTGAGGACTTACAAGTCCTGTAGTCACAGGTAATCAATGTGAAGGCAAAGCAGACAAGGGGTTACTTTTTATATTTTTTAGAAATGTTGCCTCTCTGAAAAGCCTGTGTGAACAGACTCTGTATAACCGGAATTTGAAATTCAACAGTGAAATTCCTTTTTCAGAGGGGGACAAAATGATTTGATTGCCTTTTAACACACAGAATAAGACAGAAAGAATAGTTAATGGGGAAGGAGCCTACATTGTGCTTTCTTTTGGAAGATCGCTTAAGATAAATACTATTCATTTGGCAATCTGGTTTTGAAAGAATTGCAATGTGAGAGAATGGGAGAAAGAATGTGCGAGGAATCCAAAAATGAGATAGTCCCCAACTCTTTCAGAACTGGCTGAATAGGAGCGATAAAGGAATGGGCTACTTGCCTGTATTCAGCTGCCTATGTGAAAAACTAAAGCAAACAAGCAAGCTAGCTGTCCTTGATAAAATCGAGATTGGAAGCTTACAGAGCCAGGATGTTGTTTGTTGCTTGATGTTTGTAGCCTAACAAAATTCAATAGATTTTTTTTTTGAAGTATGCGTGCATTTAAAGTTTGGTTGTGTTTTATTATTTCTGAATGAAAGGGAATTAAGCAGTAAAAACTTTTAAAGTGGAGACAGCTACAGAAGGATTGCAGCAGGGGCTTCTAGAGCTGAAAGGACTTTCCTCAGCATCTGCCTTCTTCCAGTCACTTGTAATTTGAAAATGGCTGAAGTTCAGAGGCACTGGGGTCTTAAATTTTTTAGTATGAATTGTTGGGCCAAGAAAATGGGCATGGAAATCTCCCATGAGAAGTACGTTTGAGAAGTTCTTGGACAGATTCTCAGGAAAGTGTGTTGTAGAAATCTGAGCACTTTTATTTCCTTTTGAATCAGGTCTTTAATTTCTGTCAGAGTACTGAATTGAAATGTCAAGGTTTTGGTAAACTTCTCAGGCTTTGCGTGAGACATGATGTTGCAGAAAATAATGTTAGAGTAAGTCATTGGTATAAGCAAGTAGGAAAGGTTGGCATGAAGACAAATTTAGGGAAGTAGCTAGGGATAGATTTAGAAATGGAAAAAGAGAACATGGTGGACAGAAAGAGAAATTAAGTGGTAAGGTAAGAGAATAAAAAGGACACTGCAACAAATGTGTGAAAAGGTGCACCATGTTATTTTGCAACAAAGAGAAGTCAAAGTGGGGACAGAAGTAAAGCAAAAGCAGGAGTAGATGTATATTTACTACCTATAAGTCTATATGATGTTACACTTGTGTATAGTTATGGTTTGCTTCACTTCAATTAAAGAGTGATTAAGGTGACTAGGGGAAGGCAATGTCACATAGAAATTAATCTGAACTAGTAGATACTCTTAGCACACTGGGTTATGGTTTAGTACATAAAGAGAAGAGGAAGACTCCTGTCTCTTCCACCCCTTTAAAGAAATGCAGTTTAATGAATAAAACTAGAACAGTGGGTGTCACTAACTCTACTGGAGGGGGAAATCTGTAGCATGGAGAGATTTTTAGCAGTGTGGTCTAGTGTGAGGTGTCCCTGCCCATGGGAGGGTGTTTGGAACTGGATGATCTTTAAGGTCCCTTCCAACCCAAACCATTCTGCAACTTCATTGTGACGTATCAGTGGAGCTTCTTTGGGATTCTTTTCGTGGTGACTGAGCAATCACACTTCCAGTCTCAGTTGCTGAATTATGTAGGTAATTAATACCTCTAGGATTCAGGGCTGATGTGGTTCAAATCAAAACCACAAAATGAAGCCATTTGAAAATACTAAGAGTTTAAATATTGGACTTGGTTAATGACAGTAGGTAAGTCACAAACTATGACAGTTTGGAGCAGAACACAGAAATCCCAACTTTTGCTTTGGCTGCCATGTGCATTTTGTTTCACTTGTGTTATTCAAAGTGAGAAGGTCTTTGACCAACAGAACGCGAGTTGTTGATAGACTTGTTTGTCTACAAACCTACCTTAATTATTCTTGGACATGGAAGGTTTGTACAGTTCTTGTGAAAAAGAAGAGTGCAGACAGCCCTCTTCCCTTCCCTGTCTTGACTAGTTTAGAATCAAAAAGAAAAATGAGTGAGTTGAGTGGAAGAGATTGCAGTCACATTCTGGTCAAAAATGGTAGCACTCTAAGTTAACCAAAAGATATTTAGTTCCTGGTAACTTTGAATATTCCGGTTGCCATAACAACACACAAAGACTGTCATATTTTACTTTGCATGCTTTTAAAGAACTTTATGAGCCATGACCAGGAAATTCCATCAGGATTAAAAGCAAACAAAACTGAAAACACACAGTTATTAGGTTCCTAGCATCCCACAGCTTATGTAAAACCTAAGAAATGGAGGGTGTATTCTGTGCTCAGATGAAAGTGGCATCAGCCCACCTCACAAGCGTGTCCAGGTCCCTCTGGATGGCATTCCTTCCCTCCAGCGTATCCAGCGAACCACACAGCTTGATGTCCTCGGCAAACTTGCTGAGGGCGCACTCAATCCCACTGTCCATGTCAGCGACAAAGATGTTCAGTTTAGTGGTCAGCACTGTTGGCTTTCCCAGTGCTGACTACTTCATCAGGAAGACCTGCGCTTAAGTGTATCCCACAATCTGAAGTTGCATTGCTGCCTTCTCTCTGCTAAAAGATCCTGTCAGTTGCTAGAGCATGGATGGCTCCATCTCTGTTTCTTTGATGGGCTTGCCTTGTGTCAGTTCAGTAAAATATTTGGTTGGCACAAAAGTGGATTTTATATGAAAATAAATAGCACAGAATGGTCATACCTATTATTGGTATGCTGTGGCCTGAGATGTTTCTCACCTGAGCAGTAAAAGGCACAGCTTATTATGAGTACATTTTCAGTTGGAGTTATTCTTGGTGTTACAGATTTCTTATGCTTGTTGGTTCACCAGTCTGGCAGTTCCTATTATGCAATATTTTAACAGAAACCTTTTGCAAGCTGAGGCTGTTTACTTTTGGTCTGTCTTGGACTGAAGACCTTCTTAGGGTATGCAGACAGCCCACTGACATGATTTAAGTTAAGAGTTCTTAGCCATGCAGTGTATCATCTATGTAATTCTCTAAATGCTGTATGAACCTTGGATTTTTTTTTTTTTTTATTGGGCAAGAGAAAACATAAAGGAGAGGGTGATTTTATTTTTTTTGTTGTTACATTACAAAAGTTGTTAGCTATTATGTGTTGAATTTGGGCAGTTCCTTTCAGCATCAGTAGGGTGCTTTTAGCAGATAAATTGCTTTCCTATCTTTTTTTTCTGCTCAGCTTCACAAATGAATACTATCTCCAATTGAATTGATAACGTGTGGGGTGGGTGGGAAAGGAGCCCATCTGCAGTCACATAGGAATAGTAGTCCCTGCTCTTATTTTGAAGATGTCAGGTATTTGGATGTATTCCTAACAAGGTAAGCTGGTAATGGTCAGAGTGCTCTTTTAAAGGAGTGTGAGGACTGTCCTTCCTTGCTGCCTCTAGCTTGTCTAACCAGCGCGACTGTGCTGGTTCTGCTGTGTCCCTTGTGCTCTTACTGCTGCTAGCCCAGGAGATCTTGAAATGTTTTTTTGTTAACAGCCAGCCTAATCTCTGGCACAACAAATAAAACAAACCCTGTGTTTGGACAAATAACTTCATGGCTTCCCATTCCTTCAGTAATTCATTTTAGGGTTACATGCTTTTTGTTTTGAAGTTCTGCAGCTATTGTGCTCTCTAAGTAGCAGAACAGCACGGGGTTTTCATGTAATGTGGTCATTGTGTGAGTGAAAGCCAATCAAGTTCTGGTTTATCAGAAACAACTTTCTCGCATCACAAAAACTTTCCTTGTGCTGTGAAAATCTCTTCTGATATCAGCTCTCCCTAATTTCTTTCCTTGTCTCGTTGTTATGCAGCCCTGTAATTGCATCTACAGAGACTTTCAAGATGTAGAATTTAAGGAACTACAGGATTTAGGTCACATGTATATTGCCCATATACCCTTAATTATCTGAGAGGAGCATGAGAAGTGATGGATCAATAATTCAGAACAACACTGGAAGCAAAATTAAATTTTTCTTTCTCTTTCTATGCTAAAATTATAAGAAATAGAATCAAAGCGGGGTGGGGGGGGGGGTGTGGTGGTGGTGGTGGTGTGAAATTTTCAGGTAAAATAGACGATTCTGAAAATCAAACAATGTAGTGGCACTGGATTTGTGGGGTTATGGCCACCATTTCTCTCTCCTTGCGTTTCGCTTTCCAACCATTATCCGGCTGCTTTCCTTTTTAAAGGAGACATTTTTTCTGGAAATAAGTTTTTTGACTTGAATAAAAATACAATTATCCTACATTCTCCTACCTAGATCAAAGGAGGAGAGAAGCGGTAAGGGTGAGCGTTAGAGTCCATGTTATGTTGTTTCATACAAAATACTTTAAAAAGGGAATGTGAAGTGTCACAGATACTGTAACAAGAGATCTGTGAACCAAAGGCAAGACCCTTCACTTTTAGGGCATTCAAATCAACTTCAGTCCAGCTCTCATCTAAGGGAACTGACCGCCTTTAGGGTGCTGATGATGGAAATATGCAGCATTTTACATTCCAGCCTGACTCCTGTCTATGCACCTGCCTGGCTGTGGAAATTAGGGTATTACTTATAAGTTCTTAGAATGTCCAAATTAAAACAAGGCCCAAAACAGCCCCCTGGTCACAAAATTATCGTTTAATGCTTTTTGACTTGTATGATATAGTGTGTGTGTGTGCACATAGGTGCAGAATGAGCTCCTTAATTATTGGCTGTTGTGCAAGCTCCTTGCTGAGTTTTTCAACATATTAGACCCCAGGTTGACATCTGGGCCAAACAGTAACATTTATGGACGACCAGCAGCACTGAGCTAGGAAAATCGCTCAAAGTTATTGCCATCCGGTGGGCAGGGTGTTGGACTGGGAAGAGGGAGTTTATTGTCCATCCATCATTAGGTGAATTAGGTGAATTAGGTGACTCTTGGACCTTCGGATTGGATTGAATCTTCCTGCAACTACATGTTCTGTCAAATGCCTGATTAAAAAACTTAATCATAACTGGTTAACTGTCTCCTGGTTTGACCACCACTTGGGCTGCTGCTGAATCCTCCCACTGGTATTTTCTTTTCCATAGCACTAGTGTTAGCCTGGTGAAGCCCTGGTATCAGTCTAATGGCTGTTGCACTTGCATAAAAAAAATGAGGAACTGCCTGTTTTGCTTCAGTTACTTTGGGTTTCCCACCAAGTAACTTGGAGTAGTCCTCTCATCTCAAGCTTCCCTATAGATGAGAGAAGATCCTCCTACTACTGTTTCTGTTAAGCATTTGTCTGGCTGGTATGTAAAACCCAGTTTTACTAAATAGTGCCTTTAGGTGGGTGCTACAGGGATTCATTTTCAGTGTGCTCTAGCTGAACAATGAAGGATATGCTTGTTGGGTCTTTTAGTTTGCAAGATGAGACTGGTGACTTATTTTGGCCTTCCTAAAGAGATTTGTTGGATTTGGGAGGACTGGGTCAGTGCAAATGTGTGCCAGTGTACCAAACCAGTAAATCCTATGTGGCCTTTTTCTTCTCCCTCCTACCTACCCGGGCTTTCAGCTTCTTTTAGGAACATTTGCTCTTGCATGAATGGAATCAAGGTCATCGTAGGAAAAAGTCTGATTTTTCTTGGTGTTATAGTATGACTCATTGACTTAATTTGATTACAGTGTGTTCCTCAAGATGGTTCTCTGTGCAAAAAATATTCCTCCCTCCCCTGTGCTGCTTGGGGGAAGACAGATGCCTCATGCTGAACAGAAGACACTTAGTAAACCTGAGCCTGCCATTCACCCAGTTATGCCTAGTCTGTATAGGCATATACCCGTTCAAAAAGTCTTCTAAAATTTCTCAGTTTAAAACATCTTTCTCTGACATGCACAAAATAATCCCTCATGGAAGCTTGAAATATATGTAGTTTGTTCCCCGTTTGACAGATGAAGAGTCTGTGGGTTATTTTCTAAGTGTTATGTATCTCAGATGACTCAAGCAATGGAATTTCCACCATATTCTGTAGGAAGACTTCACATTTCAGTAGGTCTTTCTGTAGCAAAGTTACCCTTATTTTGAAACACAGGTTTTCTCTTTTATTTTCTCTCTGCTTGTAGAAAAATAAGTTATAAATGACACAGCAAAATCCAGATTATGTAGCCTTGTTAGGACTTTTGTGTGAAGAGTTGGATACAGCCCATTTGTTCTGGCTTTTAAGAAAGCTTCCATTATTTAGAATGAAAGTGTGGAGGTTTGGTCATGATTGCAGGGTTTGAACCGTGTAAGGCTTTACTTATCTGTAACAAAACCAAGTTAAAAAAGGAGCATTAGTGGATAAACAAATCAGTATGGTTGGTATGTAACTAAAATTATATATAATCTAAAACCCAAAATCCTCCATAACACTAAGAAAATATCCCACAAACCCTGAAGTTGTCAAATGGGGAACAAGCTACATGTATTTTAAGCATCCATGAGGGTTTGGTTTTTTTTTCTCTGCATGTCAGAGAAAGATGTTTTAAACTGAGAAATTTTAGAAGCCTTTTTGAACGAGTTTCAAGCATGCTCTCTAAGAAATTTTACTTGTAACTTTCCTTCTGGGTTGAACAAATTCAGTGTTTTAGTACTATGGTTGTTTTTCTCTTGTAGCTCTACACTGGCTGAATTTAAAATCTGTGTGATCAAATGGTTCTGTAGTATTATTGCTCAGACTGTTTGTATTTCATCTTTTTCCTTTAAAAGTACATCCAGTGGCATAACGATGCTGTCTGTTTTGGCAGAGATCCTTTTCTAATAGTTCTAAATTAGATTTGAGTTTTTTTCCCCCCTTACCCGTTGTAAGCATTTAAATCGTAAACCTGACAGGCATTTCCATAGAGCGCTTCCTTGACTTTGTGCTAGACTGAGGCCAGGGTGAGCAGCCTTCTCTCCATGTGGTTTGGTTTCCAAGTGGAAACTCATAGGCGTATAAAGGGCTGGAAGTGCTGTGTGCTCCAGTGAGGGACTGGGTCTGCTTGTGGTATGCATAACACGTGGCACCTCTCCTGTTGCTACACGTGTCATCCTGAGAAGACTGTTGTCCTACCTGCTCCTTGCTGCTACTTTTTAGTTCTCATTGTAGTTAGTCTCCTTACAAAGGGGTGTGAGTGTGTATGTATTTATGCAGGTAGACATAGAAACACATAGTAATTCCTTGATTAGTTCTCAAGTGTGGTGGGTTTTCATGCATGTACTTGTGTAGAGAGATGTATACGTATATATAAACACACAAAAATGTATATACACACACGAAAGCTGGTGCTTTTCTCTTTGTTCTCCCTCCCAAGTCAAGTACAACATAGGCTTATTCACAAAGAGGGAAATTTAAAGCAACAGAAAATAGAAAGGGTCAGGGAAGGAAAAAAAACCTGATTAAAGCATAAAGGGGGAGAAAAAAAATGTCACATTCTTGGAGAGAATATGTGTCCTTTACATTTGACTTGAAAAGAATGGGTTTTTTTTTCCTTCCTCTTTCTTTCACTCTTCCTGAAGGCTGGACAGATGAAGGTATTTTGGGATGTGTTAGGCATTTATATAAGTGAGGTAAAATCCATTTTGTGTTTTAATTCATATTGAGTTAGCTCAGCGGCTTCTCATGAAAGCAAGAGAATTTTGTGCATGTATTTCCTCATTGACCTCTGTTTATCCACCCCCAAAAGGCAATGCTGGAGGTCCTCACAAAATTCACTATTTTGCCTTCTCCCTATTCTTCTCATATTTTGGTGGTTATGTCTATGGAGTAGAAAGCAGAAAGGTAGCCACAAATTGTCAATGTAGGCAGCAGAAGTCAGTAAGAAGGCAGGCAGGGAGTGAGACTGAGGAAGGCAGTTACAGATTTGTTTGCTTAGTTCTTGTGAGTTTTTCAGAAGCCGTGTGATTCACTCCTGTTGGATACTATTTTGAGCCAAGCAGAGAACACATTCCCATAGTGAACAAAAAAGGCGGTCTGCAGTCATGTTTTTTAGCTTGAAACTTCATTTTTAGCAGATCCTTTAGTGACAAAGTATGAATGGGAGATGGTGGAGGTGGGAGAGATCATCTCTGCTCTTTCTACAAGGGGTGCTCCACTGAAGGCCTGTAAAACAGGGAAAGGCACACTGACATCCAAAAAAGTGCATAAACTAGGGAAGAAAATGTGGTGGTTTTTTGTTTGTTTGTGGTTTTTTTTCATGGTGGAACTGAAAGTGAATTATTAGTAACAGGAGTCCCTGAACAAAGGAGAATTCATCTGAATATCAATAAGGATTGTCTTAACTTTTATACTGATTGAATCTAAATGCGTCTTGGAAGGGAGCTGATAAAAATTCAGTTGATTTATGCTTTTTAGAAGAGAAGCAAGCCTAGAGAAAAGTGCTGGTCAGAAACTTGTATGGACTAATCCTGCCCTTACCCTGACATGAACTGGATTTAACCTTATGGAAATTTTGTGTTCTTAATTCCAGACATCTAGTATTACTGCCTGTTTTAACTTTCTAAATAGTACCCAAGAAATTTGTTTTACTAAAGGTGTTTGGTCTGGATCTGATTTGTTTCTATGATCTAGAAGCTTGATCTCTCTGTTCTGATTTACTGTGGGGAGGGAGCAATTGTTTATCTTAATTTGCTTTACAGAAAGGAAGAGATGAAGAGAAATTGAGGTTTCACTTTTGCTTTCTCAGTGTTGAAGTCTTGGAAAATGAGAAGAGTAAGCCTTCTATGTCATACTTACAGAATCAATAAGAGAAGCTGGAGGTGGGAGAAGGTCTCTTCAGTCCTTCGCAAGGCAGGAAGCCCAAAAGCTTTTCTTGAAGTACTAGGCCTTTAGGGACAGGCAGTGCCAAAGAGCAATAGTGTAACACAGTCGTGTGGGAGAATTGGCTCATGGCTTTGCTCCTGCCCAATTGCATTACCTGCTTACTCATCCGTTCTTCTGAGCAGATGTCAGAGCAAAGAGGTGACAGAGGAATTCATTAATACTGCAGGAGGTCAGTAAGCTTGCACAGGGAAGCTGAAAGGCATAAGAGATCCTCTGTGTGAGTATGTACGGACACATGCCCATCTCTTCCCTTCCCTGGGGCCAGTGGAATTTGCTTTTAGGAGCAATTACAGCAAGCCTGTTCTCTTCCTGGAGAGCACTGGTGTTGCTCCCCCTCTGCTGCAGGCTCATGTGGCTGACAATTTGCATCACCCCAAGAGCTTGACAAGGGTGCAGGGAACCAGAGGCAATGTGTATCCTATAGGCGCCTCAAAGGTGCTTATTTTAGAGTTGCAAGACAAGCAGTTGCTTGTAGAGAGCACAAGTGTTAATTCTCCCAATAGGGAGGGAGAAAGCTGTGTTCCTGTAGAGACTGAGATCTACTACTGCTAATGTGAAAAGGCACCTGCTACAAGGAAGAACAGTCTTCCTCTGCTGTTCTATCTCTGAGCAGCAAGGAGATGAAAGCTCTGTACAGCTAGGCAGAAATGTGAATTTTATGGAGAACTGGTGTGGAATTCTGGGATGGAGTCTTCATCTCTTTGACTACCCAAAGTTGGTTCACTTCAACCACTCACAAGATGAATGGGGTTATCAACTGGCTGGGAGACTAAATATGTTGCCTTTCTGGTTTTTTGTGTTTCCCTGTGGCGTAGTGTCTGGGAAGAAGACAGCATCATTAGTCCTGTCTTCTGAGTCCTTTATGTGGTACTGCCAGTTTCTTATTTACAGTGGCAACAGAATGAGAAATCTGTTTTGACTGTCTTCCAATGGATTTAAGCCCAGAAGTTTACAAGTGAGCCATTTCCTCTTTCTGGGAGAAGTGAGATGACTAGAGAGGGTATGTATTATAGTCCTCTAGGAACTGGTTTCCCTTAGACAATTCACTAGAGGATATGGTGCTGCTAGATACTGTGGGGGAAGAAGGGGACTGTTTGTTGGGAGACCTTAATTCTAAAGGAATTCTAAATACTACAAAATTTAGTAGGAAATTTAGAGCAATTTCTAAACAAACTTTGGAGGAAATTCTAAGTACTACAAAAAGATGTTTCAGTGAAGTTGCTGAAGGCTTGGATGGATGTCATGAGATGTAATAATAGGAAACTGAGCACAGTAATATACATTTAAATACCAAGAATATCTTTGCAAGCCATGGGACCTGCTATGTTGCTAAGGAGTTGGCTGCTTAATCTGTCTAAAAGTGGGATGAAATAACCAGGAAAGCCAATGGGAGTAGGCCAGAGGGGGCTGATACTGAGAATATTGAATAAGTGGTCAGATAAGTCTTCTCTAGTCATTTGCATGGGTCTAGTGGTTGTGTGAAAGGCTGTACTGAATTACCCAGATGATTCTTGTTTTACAAGTCGGTGTTGACTCCAGTGCTCAGGTAAGATGGGATGCAAAGGGGTGCTGCTCTGTTGAGAGTGTCAGTTGTCTCAGTGAATGTGTATGTCATGACTAGCAGCAACGGTTAGATAGAGGAACGAACATTGAACAAACTAGTTGAAGACTTGAAGGCAGTATAAGCCACATCCATGCATCATTGCCCCTCCAAAGAGGGGTTCAGGACAGATTTAGCTCAGGTCAAAGGCTACAGCGATGTTGCCATATATTTCAGTCCCAGCTTGGTATCTCCACAAGATATGCTGTGCCACACAGAAACTTCATTCTGCTTAGAGATAATGTAGGTCTCTCTCTACTGTATTCCAGTGCAGCCTGTAGCTGTACCTGGTAATGTCACAGCAGGAAGAGCCTGGGCAAAGAATAAACAGCTGTGTATAGTAAGCATCTGCCCACGTGAACATGCATGGACCCAGAGTGGTTTTTGCAGAGATGCAGTCAGCTGTACACTTGTGAGGGTCTCATTCAAGAGAATGCAAGATTGGAGAGAAGGAACCAAAATTTGGATGCTACTTTTAATGGTAGTCAACGAGATAAATTTATGTGAGCTTAAGGTATATGTCAAGGAATCATGAATCTAGACCCCCTTCTGAGGCATTAGCAGCTCAACCAGGCAAACCACATTGTTCAGGAAGCGTAACTTCCTTTCTTGTTGTTCAGTGCCCTTCACACCAGAAACTTGCAGTGGAGGGGCTGATGCTGGAAAGCCTTGACGCATGTGAGAGTGTGCAGTCCTTCCTGCAGTGGGTGACAGGGTCACTGCTCCAATGTGGCAGCTGGCCCTGACATACGTTGTTTTCTTAGGTGTCTCACAGCCTGCACAACAGGCTGTATTGGAGAATGGAGCATCTTATCCAGAGCTGTGTCCAGAGTCTGCACCTCTCTGCTCAGGACTCTTCTGGCTCCCTGGCGCAGGGTTAGGTGCATGTTGCTGCAACGTGTGCCCAAAATGAGGTTTCCCCTGTGAAGGGGCCATTTATGGGAATCTGAGGTTAAGGACCAGGAGGGAAGAAAGCCCAGAAAAGTTGCCTTGTTATGACTCTGAGGAAAGGATTAGGAAGCAGGTTGCTATTATACAGATTAAATGGGGGAGCAAGGAGGGGGAAATTCCACTGCTGTGCTTGAACTTCTTTATGCTTCAGAGTTCTTTCTAGTGTTGAAATAAGGTAGGTGTGATAATGGTATTTTCTTTTGTTGTATGTCTGTTAAAAACTTATCACTGTGTTATTAGATTAACCTCCATTCACCAACAAAGACCTCAGAATTGCTCTACAGACCCCTGAGATCTTAGAAGAAATAAGAATTTACTTCTAGAGCTGAACAAGAGGAATAGAGTCATGGGGCTCCATCAATAAGGAAGATGTTACAAAAATAAACCCTTAAACCAAATGATAAAATGGTAAAGACTGACCTTAGAGGACTTGTGTGCCTGGGAGCTGAGCACCAAGCACAGTTTAATCTTTCACTGCTTCATGAAGGGAGGAAATGAGAGACCAGCCCTGATACAAGGGAAAACTCAGCTCTGGGGAAGAAATCAATTTATATTGAATAAATGAAAAGATTGCAGTACTCATTGCAACTATGCCTTAATGGACATACCACAATTGTTCTTAAGCATCTTTTGTCTTGAAGGATCCTGCTTTCAGAATTGTGTGACCAGGAGGATTTATTTACGTTGCAGCTGATGTTTTGTGATTTAACATCGCACTAATTAAACTAAAGCAGTTAAGAACAGGAATGAAATAAAATTTCCCATCTGATTGAAACTTCAAAGGAAATAACTACTGATGTTGGAAAGCAGCCAGGGTATCAGAACTAACTTTTCTGATCATGAGATCTTTAGAATACGTGTTGGGAAAGCCCTGACTCTCCTTCTGTTCCAGGGCTCTTCTGTTTAGTGTCACTGCAGCCTCTAGTAATTGCAGTCAATATAGCTTGAAGGCTAGATAGCTAATCACAAGTTACCCTGTTTGCTTCCTGCAGCGGAGTATTTCCATAAAGAGGTATCACTTTATTACTGATTCAGAGTGAAATTCTTCTAGAAATTTTCAGCTCTTTCTGCAAAAACCCTGAGCTGGAGGTTACCCATCCATGAGCAGTGTTAGCATCTACAGCTGTAGCCAGTATTTTCAGTGTTGTTTGAAGGGAATTGTGTAAAGCAAGGCAAATTCCTGTTCTGTTCTAAGTGTTGCCCTACGTTTCACTTAAGTTTGTGTAACTCAACTGGGGGGAAAAATCTGTGTCTAAATTCAGTCAACAAGGAAGGCTAGAATACCAAGAAGAGATTACATGTTTTGCACACAAATCTGGCAAGCTTGGTTCATCAGACTTCGACTCTAGAACATTGACAGTGGCTCCTAAATTAGTATCCTGCAGTCTGGTGCATATGGCACACTTGTAATTTAGTGTTTAAAAAGAAAAAAGCAAGATGGAACAAAAATCCTTTATCAGCAACTCTTTCAGATTTTGCTATAAGGGATCTGCATTGCTCTGAATTTTGGTGACTGCAGCTTTCTTCTGAGATACGCTAAACATCTCTGCCAATCAGATGGTAATTCAGTAAGATGCAGTAGCAGCACTCAAACGGAAGTTCATCAAATAACCTCTTTAAAGCAGAACCTGCCTGTGATAGGGTCTCCTGTTTGTTCTGTTTCATTCCTCTTGTAATAAAAGCTGGTATTCCTGAGGTATTCCTTCTGCCATGTTCAAGATCCAATTGTTTATTTGTAGTTTTTGAGGGCTTTTTTGTGATATCTGCCTCCTCCCCCCCCCCAACTATTTAAATGCAATAATCTCTAATCTGCATGTAACTTTAACATAAAGAGTGAGAATAAACAAACTGCCAGGAGGATTCTGGGATTTCTTCCATCCTCAAACTGACAGGGCTTGTTTAAATTGGTTCTGTAATTGCAGCAGACATGGGTTTGAATAGACACATTTTAGTCTCCTAAGGAATAAAAAAAAATAGACAGTGATGTCGTAGATGCAGATTCCAACAGGGAGCTTTCAAAGTTAACCTCCAGGGCTTCCTCACTTGTGGTTGATGAAGTTGTCAGAGTTTCCTACTGCAGACACAGCCTCACAGTTGCTTATCTGAGAAGAGGTGCCACCACTCAGCATGCAAGAAGCTGCCTTGGCGTTTGCTTTAGATTGTTCTCATGTGGAAGCCTATATAATCAGCCCTTTGTTAGCATGCATCTCCTGTTTTCCTCTTGGAAGAAAACTTGTGTTAAGATAAAGGCAGTTTAATAAAGCAAGAGCTGCATGTGGAAGCAAAGGAAAACAAAAGATTTATTCTCTACTTCCTATTTAGCAGGTGATGCCCGGCTTCTTCCCAGGAAGTAGGGCTTCAGTATATGTAGTGGTTGTTCCAGAAACAAACAGCATAATAACAAATGGCACCCTTCCTCCTTCATTCTCTTAGCTTTTATTGCTGAGCAGATACCATATGGTATGGAATGTAACTTTGGTAGTTTCTGGTCAGTTGTCCTGGATCTGCCCACCCCCAGCCCATGGGGTGATGTGGGTGGAACCTGGAGAGAGCCTTGATGCAGTGCAAGCACTGCTCAGCAGTAGCCAAAGCACTTCTAGCTACCACTACAAACCACAGCACTATGAGGGATGCTATGGGAAAAATAAACTCCATTGCAGCCAGACCCAATACAATCAGGGGTGAGATCCTGGCCTCACTGATTTAAGTGGGAATTTTGCTTTCAAAGCTGTGGCCCGAGCTACGTAGTTCTAGCTTGCTTGCTTGTAAGATGTAAAATCTTCAGCATTCAGTTTATCTGCCTGCTGACGCACATTGCAGAAATGCTAAAGCTCCCATCATCGTAGAGATAAAATGTATGCGGGTTCTTCAGAGGCCACTGATGTAGGCGTTCTTTCTTCAGTTGCAAAAGCAATTCTGCTGACTGAGCCTGCAGTCACGGGCAAGTCACTTGGCTCCTGCATGTTATGTGGGAGTCATGACAACAAGATGCTATATTTCACAAATATGTTGCAAAGTAATGTAATGTAGTATGCAGAGCAGTCTGAGATTAAATGTGGGGGACAGGAAACTGCAAATCTTGGTAGCATTAACAAACAAATGACTCGCGACTTATCTATCTATTCAAAGTACTCAATAAACCTTACGACCCGCAGGAATAAGTGTGATCAGTTGCATGTATTAGTTTCAGATTTTAGATACCTTAGTACATATAACAAAGGAGAAAAATATATATATTTGACATGTTATGGAAAAATCTGTTGTAGCTAAACCGTTATTGGAACTGAAATGTGGTTATGATACCAGGGTTACGTTTAGGGTTTTATAAATAGCTGGTGACTCTTGAAGGTGAGCTCCTTTCTTCTATGAATGTAGAGTTCTTCTAATCTGTTAGTTATGAGAAATGTTATTAGTGTGAGCAAAAATAACTTCATTTTTTATTTAGGTATAATTTTAAGGACTAAGAAGCATTATGGTTTGGATAAGCTTGGGGGATGGATGGTGTCTGTATTCTTGAGTGTTTGTTCTGTGGCCATCTCAACCGGCCATTTTCTAAGATCACTTCTGACTTCATCCCCCCACCAAAAAAAAAAAAAAAAAAAAATTTAAAATCTTGCTTCCAACTCCAAATGAGGGAATGAATCCTAAGGCATTTGCAAATAAAGTGAGAGAAGTCCTTTGATTATTGCTTTGAATTGTTTCTGAAGGAAATTAATTTCTGCAAACACTTGTCAGGGGTAGGGGTGCATCACCAGTCCTCTATCATTTAGAAAAATAGACTGGCTCATCTCTCTGCTGTTGCAACTTTTCCACAGATGAGACAAATCTCTTCCTCCTCACAAACATAGATTTCAGTCAGGGGAAAAAAAAAAAAAAAAGGAAGAGTACTTTATTTCCTGGATTGCATTTACTCTGCAGAAGGAATAAATATACTTAAGATAAAAATTGAGAATAGGGTGATAGATGGGAGGCAAACCCAACAATGTTGTACAAGAGCTCAAGATGTGATGCAGGAAGAGTCATCATTTTTAAATCCTTTGTTTGGGTGTAATTAAAATTTTGATAATAATTAATATTGTATTAGGGCTCTTCTTGCCCCATTCTCCTTTGTACTTTGTTTATGAGGAAACCTGAGTCATGCATTTGTAAGTGGCATGTTCTCAGTTCTGATAGAAGTTTGTTGTGTGGGTACTAAAGGCTCCTGACTCCTCTGCTCTGCCTTTATCTCATGGTTTATTGTATGAGAAGGTGGATGACTGGTTTAGGTGGAGGCTTTTTAAAGTGGTGCGGGATTCGCTGTTATCAGAGTTAATATGAGCTCAAGACAACCTCATATGCGCATACTCCAGTGGCTAAACACAGTAGTGGCATGTGTTTTGTAAATATTCATAGGTACTTGGATTTGGTTTTGAGTTGTGCCTTGTTTCCGCATTAAAAAAAAAAAAAATAATCCAGAAATATTTGCACTCATTTTATACTTTAAAAGAGGCATGTTGGATGATTGCTCAAAAGCAATTTTTCCCTAGAGCATACTTTTCCCTATAAGCATATGAAGAATAGAAACTTACCCGTACTAGCTATTACTCAATTTCCTCAGATGATTTAGAGGGATTCTGCATCCGTTCCTAAGTGAAATTACGCAGAGGAGGAACTGTAAGAAAATTTTTCATTTTACCAACATTTTTTGTACTTTCATAAACTTTTCCAAGGGAAGAGAGAGAAATCCCATTACTGTTGCTTTCTAAGGCAAGTTTTAACAAGGCAGCATGTAGCAAATATGTGTGAGGAGAGAGTCCTCTGCTTGGAAACCAGAGCTGAGTGAGCTTTTCCATGGTCGATTCTGCAACTTTTGATCTAAATGCTATTTGAGAGTCTCTTCCTGCTGTCCATGTATTATCTGGCAGGCTTAACAGGATCTAGACCTATTATTGCCAAGTGAAGTGACCCCTCCTTATCCACCACTGGTGGGCTCAAGTGTCACACAAAATGCTTTCTAGCCTGCATCCTAAAGAAAAGAAATGTGAAAAGCAGGTATCTTGCACAATGACCTTCTGTCACAGCTGGGATATAGGGGTATGCCCAGCGAGATATAAGCACACAGCTTCAGCAGAAGTGCTGCTCATGTACTACTATGACCATAGTTTACTGGAAGTCTGGACCTTGTTTAATTGTTGAGTTGAGTGCAAAAGAGCATGATGTATATCTGAGTATCTTACAGGAATGGAAGCAGCAGGGTGAAATGCAGATTGCTATTTGTGTCTTCGCTGCATTAGTAGCGTTGGGTGCGGAGACTTTTTTCTGTTGTATGGGGGATTTTTATCTCCACTATGAATCATGGATATCCAAATGGGTGCCAGTACCGAGGCAGCAAGGGACTGCTTTCCAGATGGGTCAGATGGTAGTGGGAAAGGGAAGGAGAGCAACCACTCTGTGTGGGTATTTTGGACAGCATTGAGAAAGGAGAATTAATTAACTGATCTGGTAGGTGTGACTTGGACTCCAGAGCCCTGACAGTTTTGTTCACATCTCTTTAACTTGCAGTGCATCTTGAGGGAAGCTTTTCCTGCATCTTTCTGTTTCTGTATGTGCTCCCCTAAAACAGAGATAACAGTTGTCAAAGACACTTGGGCAGTTCCCATCACTGATTTTTTTCCACCACTGTAACTGCTAAAAGCATTAGAGTTATGCTAGCATCAGAGCAAAGTAATGCTCTGATGATTCAGACCATTAAGATTTTAAGCTTTCTTTAAAAACAGTAAGTATGATGATTAGCTGGGGTTTGGATCTGGGCACTGAGTAAGATGCAAATTTGGGCAGTATTGCTGGATGTTTCCTTTAGAAAAGGGGGAGGCAGAGAGGAGGATGCAGGGATAGTCCTTGTGATTTGGTTTCTAGCCTTGAAAATTATGAGTCCCTATACTTGCTTACCAGAAACTTCTTAAACGTAGTACTCTATTCATTGCTGCTCTTGCTTGTTTTCAGTTCATAGTATTTCAGGCTTATGTAGCTTGGTGTACCAAGCTGGTCAGGTGCATTTCCGAATGCTGTAAATGTCATTGCTTTACCACTGTCTAAGACAGAATTTTGGTCCTCTGTCCATGATGATGCATTAGATACTTAATTACATATCTATACCCTTTACTTCTAGAAATAGTTGTGTGCAATGTGCTGAGAAGCATGGTGGAAGAAGCAATGTTATGAGAAGCATGTGAAGAAGAGTCCCTGTGTCTTTGTTCAGGGGGGAAATAAGGCACCAAGATGGCACAGTGCTTTCCAATGTGCTCAGTGATGTAGTGGTTCAGGCTATGGCCATAAATTGTGTTTTAAATTAATTTACCTTAAAATGCCTTCTCTGAATAATAATTTTGAGGATATTTAATCATCAGATTAAAAGAGGCACCCTTCAGATGCAGCAGGATGTTATCTCATTTGTGCACAGGCTTCAGGAGGTGGTGTGGCTCAGAAGATAAAGCCCCAGGCTGTTCCCCTGGGGACCATGCTCTTTTGCTGACTTGTTTCAGAGTGCTGGGGGCTGAGAGCCTGCCAGCGAGGAGCTTGGGGCTGGTGGGGGGGCTCTGCTGTACTAGCAGTGATGCTGACAAGAAATCAGCTCCTTGGGGGCACGAGGAGGGGGCAGAAACAGATCAGAAACCTGCCCAAACAAGTGCAGGGGAGAGCTGTTGCTGTCTGAGAGGCCTGGCACTCTTTCCCAGTGCTGTTCACACCTCGTTCATTATTTAATGTCAAATTCCCTCTGTTACACTGTTGGTTGTTTTTGTAAGTCACACAAAATGCAGCGGGTGTGTCAGTTAATGAACTCACACTTTTCATGTTCAGGAAGAATAAATGCATGTGTAGGGTGTACTGCTATTTGTTTTAGTACCACTTCCACTTCCACTTGCCTGAGGCTCGGGGTGGAAGAGGGCTTCCTTTGAAACACCTATTGCTTTGTAATCTGATCAATGGTGTGTTTAATGGCTCCTGGGAAGAGAAGTCCTCTAGTGGAGGCTGTAAGGAAAGCTAGGTTGTGTACGTCAAGTCTGAGGTCTTTTGACAGAGCTAAAAAAACCCTAAAAGAAGTGGTGCTTCCTCCAGTGTGTGGCTGGCAGAGGTACGTACTTTTGAAGATCCTGAATTTCTTCCCTGCTGTTTCTGTGAAGTCTTAACTTACTGTGTGAAGTGGTGTTGAAACAGCTGGTGAGTCTGAATTGATGATGCAACTGCTGATTGTTTCTTTTTTTAGTTGTATTTATTCTCTGCTTCCTTAGAAGCTACAATATTTGTTGCCTCTTGAAACCACTTTTGCATTTACTACATTGTGTTGAATTATTTTGTCCTCTACACTGCAGCAAAAATAACCAGTGGACAGTCATTGCTGGCTATGGGTGCTTTGCAGTTCGTGGAGACCTGCAGTGTGAAAAGGGTTTCTAGAGCTCTGCAGTCAGTAGGTCTATGCTTGATCCTATAAAGGGGCTTTACTGGTTCAGCTGTCTAGAAAGGACAGGGAATCTCTTCTACCTTTCTGCAAATAGACTTCTGGCTGTTAATTTTTCTCTCTTTCTCTGGAGCAGTGCAGATTAGATTCAGATAGAGATAGCCTCTAGGCTACAACAGGCCTGTTAGCACTCCCATTGTCATCATGTTATCCCAGACACCTGATTTCATGTCCCCTTCATGGTGTCAGGATTAGGGCAATTGCCAGATCTGGGGAGAGAAAATTCAATTTCTTCTGGTCAGATTGTCAGGCTCTGTGTGTGTGTGTGTGTGTGGTTTTGTTTTTTGTTTGTTTTTTTTTGTTTGTTTGTTTTTTTTTTTTTTGTTTGTTTTTTTGTGTGGTTTTGTGGGCTTTTTTTTCTCTTAGTTTGGTTGGTTTGGTTTTGGTTTTGTTTGGGTTTTTTTTTTTTTTTTATTTTTTTATTACCTTCCGCTGTGGAAACAGGCATGGTTTGTTTCAGAAGTTTATAGGGGACTTCTTTTTAACGTATTCTCTGCCTGAGAGAGGTGGGAGGTGGTGTCCTCAGTGCCTGCTGTGACAGGCTGCAGTTTCTTGGGAGCAGTTTGCTGAAGTTGTTGGAAGTGTTCCATGGCCCAGCATGTTTGGGCATGAGTGGAACAGTTGTCCTGGGGAGCTTGAGCTACATGCCTGTTGAAATGTACAGTTGGATTCATTGCAGAACCTGGACTCTGACTCAGGTGAAAGCTTCCAAACTTATGCTCCAGTATTCCTAAAACAAGAAGACTTGTTCATGTCTGTTTTAAGCTTAACTTGGTTTAGAGTTACTAGTTCCAGTCTGTCTCTTATCATTTTTCAGTGTCTTGAACCAAGGAAGATGTTAGATAATAATTCTTCCTGCTGGAATCTGCAGTGGGAATGAACTTCTTTCCTTTTTCTGTGTTCACAGTGCAATGATACCTGAGCTACTTTGAAATGTTTCAGAGCCTAGCTTTGCCTTCTACATTCCATCCCTCTGACTTGCCCAGAGGACGGTGCCTGGACCAGTTTCTCCTATGCCTCTTGTCTGAAATGGATGCCAGGCTTGTGCTGTATGTTGGTATGCGGGCTTGGGAGACAGGATGAATCCCACTGACAGCTTGGCGTGATAGGGTATGTGGAGTCTGCCTGTAGTCCCGAGGACTGAAAATGATGCGGTCTCCAGCCCTCTCTCGAAGTCATACATAGGCTTTTAATAATATTTTTGCTTTCAGTAGTCACCCTCCTAAAGTTTTTCTGAGGCCAGCAATATTTGGATTAACTGTATTAGGGTTAAATTGCTACAGTATTCTGTATACTGTCAATTGCATAAAACATTCAAAAGCTCATGTCTGCTGCCTTTGAATGACAAGGCTCTAGTGGGACAGTATTTCTATAGAAGCAAAGAGCTGCAGATACACTGAGCAGGGCAGTACTGGTCACTTTAGGCTTGGAAAAGAGCCTTGTAGACACCTAGGCATATGTTGGTGTTCACTGAATGCGCCTTCAGGGTGTGGGATGTAGTCAGTGGTAAATTTTGGGACAGTGCTTTGGAGGAAGGTGTATATGCCTCACAAGACTGTTTGCATACCCCATGCCAGGGGGCCTTGCACAGGAAGCTTACAGCTTTGTTGAGCCTTGAAGATGTCAATTCTCCTTGGACCTGGACAGACAGGACTGATGTAGGCAGTAGGACTCAGCTTATGGAAATCTGTCACTGCCACGGTATTTTATATGCACCATTGGTTACAGGAAATCCAGTGTGTGATGTAAGAATGGGAAATGTGGAGGGGGACTGGCAAAGCTTTAGTACTAAGCCCATTGACCTCCACCTGACAGCACGTGCCTGTGTGCACAATGCTCTTTCTGCTGCCGGTTTATGCATTTGCAGGGCTTCATTTTCCACTAGATTGAAAGCAAAGCCACTGTTGATTTTCTCCAAGAAGACCTATTTGCAAGTGCAATTGTCTGGAATTACATGGTGGCAGGGAAAGGCCAGACTTTGCAGTAAATAACTTTCTTTGCAGCCAAACACACCGGGCACTGCTGCCTACTGCTTTTTCTCTTTTAGATAATTTCAACTGAAGGGAGAGGTTTTGATATTTTTCTTTTATACTTTATTTATTCTTGTCAGGAGCTGGTTTACGTTTTCCTAGCTTTCTTGCTCTTGCCAAATGATGTGATTATAGTGGGCAGAGCAGCTCCCCACCCACAGTAACATTTCTGTGTTTTGGGTTTTTTTTATAGCACAAGGCTATATAAAGAGCGATGTACCTTTGCCAGCAAGTGGACCTTTGCTGCTGCTGTGTGTGTGTGCTGATGCTTTGTCTGTCACTACCGTGCCAGTGGGCAATGGCAACTCACAGGTTTTGGTGGGGATTAGCATCTTTAGGCCAGTGAATGATGGCATTGTAGCAATACGTGCTTGTGTTATTAAATGAGTACATAATATTATTCATATCATTGTCGACCACCAATTTTCAATTTAATCTGAGCTGTGAGATGGACTTACTGTCTGTGGAACTTTTTCTTCAGAGCTCCAATGCATCTTTGATACTAAACCTTGTATTTCCTGTTGAAGACTCAGTGCCAGTAGTTGTTAGTCTCCAAGAATGGATCTTTAACCTAGATCAGAATGAGCCTTGATCAGAAGGTGATCCTATGTTCTACCTATGTTGTGGTGGCTCAAGGGGAGCAGAGCTGTCTTGGCTGTCGGCACCTGTACAGGAGAGCAGAGCGTCAATTTTAGCTTTTAAAAACAGTACTTTTGTGGGAAAAGTAGACTCTTGTAGTGGAGAGCTTCATGTCTAATCTGTACTAGAGATCAGTTTTGTAAAGAAAGAGGGGAATGAGCATGTGAAGGAAGGAAAGGGGCGTGGGTAAGGCTGAGTACTGTTGTACAGGAGCACATGGGGTAATGGCAACATGACTCAGTGGCAGTGTGTGGCAGCAGGGAGGCTGTACCTATAGGGGTGGGACAGAAATAGGTGTGATAGCAGACCAAGAGAGGAGAATGTGGCATTATTTGCAAGGAAGCATCATCATGTTGGTAAACTAAAGTTTTTAAGTAATTGTTTTGTTTCTCCTATCAGCAGTGGAGCATACCCTTTCTGGTTCAGTGTTCCTTTTCGCTACGAATGCACACATCCATCACATCTCCTCAACTTCACTGCTTGCTTTCTGGGGTTGTTTGTTTTTTAAGCAAGCAATTTCCTGATTCTCCACAGTATTTTTCTTTCTTACCTCTTAAGTTACAGTGCCCAGAATGGGTGTTTGAGATAGGAGTTGTCATATATTACTACTGGGAGGGCCTTTTGTGTGCCTTGGTCCTTTATGTATGCCACACATTGGCTTTTTCTTTCTACTTCATTGCAGTACAGGTTCATCTTCACTTTGCTTCCTCCTTCTGTTACTCCTAAGTGTCTGCTATTCACTGTGAAGACTCTGAACCTGATACAGAGCCCCTTAAATTCTTTGTTATCATTCCTTGCTCACACAGAAATGCTGCTGGTGCTAGGCAGTTGGCACTGCCATCATCCTGTGCAGACGTGGTTGGCTTACCCAAGTGCGGAGGAAAAGGGTTTAAAAATTCTAGCTTCTGGCCTTTGCTGTACAAAAGAGGGTCAGGGCCCAGAGCCAACTAGACTTGGTTTCATCAGGAAGGTGAGTCATCTAGTTTCCAAGAATAGCAGGGGAAAGGAGGAGACACAGCTGCAGGCGAGGTGAGAGGAGGCAGTGGTGCTTCTAGTGTGTTAATGAAGTTCTGTCTGTGTGTATAAATTCAGTCCACCTGTGCTGTGCTTGCACTTTCCTTTCCCCATGAATTGGCTTGATTTTCACCTGCTGCTCTACTGGCCTTGGGAGTCCCAAAGGACCAGGGTTCATTTGGAGGAATAAAAGATGGGAAACTGGGATTTCTCTGCCTGGATGGACCCCAGCCTCCTGAGCTTTGCTCCCTGAGGACTGTGTTGCCAGTGGTGCCTGGAAGTTTGGTAGTGACACAGTCTGGCACTGGACAGAGCAAGGGTTGGGTTTAGAATTTATATTTTTTGTTAGTACACAGCAGGTTTAACAAAATTCCAAATGACCTGCAACAGAAAAAGCTTCCTCCTTGAGATCTTGCTGAGTAAAAGGTAGAGCTAGCTCTTCCTCTGTGCTTGTGGTTTGAGGGGCAGGTATGCAGATGGTTTTGCAGCTCCCTGTTAAAGCAGTTTGAGGACCATCCCAGTATGTATCAGCTAAATGTCTCTTGCAAACAGCCAAGAACATCTGTGTTTAAGAATACCTGCTCGATTTTCCTTCCTGTTACCTCCCTTGTCTCTCTGGATGGCTTTTGTTGGAAAAGGCATTATTACCTGCAGCCTACTGGGCTTTCATGTTAGGAAGTTCTTTTGTGCATCGGTATGGTAGTTCTCTAGCTCTTGTGCACCTGAAAGGCCAAGTGTGCTGGAGTAATCAGATTTCCCAATTCTTCCTCAGTGCTTGAGAAGACTGATGTTAAGCCTCATGATGAGGCATTCTTGATGCAGGCCTGCAGAGAGGGTCTGGTTATGTGGAGGGCCTGAGGCGTTAGGCTGCAAGGGAGGAATGTGTTTTCCAGTAGTAATGTGTCACTCAGTTATATGTCCTTGCCTACAAATCCGTGTTGCAGCCTTGCTTTTCCTTTCTGACCTTGTGTACTGATGGTCAATATACTTGCTGTCAGGTCTGCTAAACTAATCCAGCTGCTCTTGGCTTGTGAATAAGTGGGAAGAGAAATAGGAATATTTGATTTGTGTAGCTCTTCTAAAATACCTTTCTGTGGGTTTTTTTTTAATAGTCCTCTCCCACACTGCACATTTGTACTTGTGCAAGGATGTAGTCATTCAAGCAGGGCCTAGCTCAGAGTATTGATGTGGTGGATCCAGCTTTGTTCCCGGCTCTATCACTGAAAATGAGCTCGGGCAAGCCGCTTAATGAAAATTTTGAATGTCTGCTTGGATACTTTGGTCTGTTCTCTCCTTATTAGCTCTATCTGCTACAGCATAGTCCCGTTCTCTTTCTATTCCCTCCTGTACACCTTCAGTAGGTGCCTTAATGATGTGTCAATGACAAGCAACCAAGAGTGAATGTCAAAAAGAAACTCTTAGTGAGCACTCTGGAAAATGCCAGCCATCAGATGCTCAAACTGTACTTTTCTCACGTGCAAAAGGGGAGAGTTTTGCCGTTCTTGCAGCTCACCTGCCTCCAGCTGAGCCAAAGGCAAAGAAATAGACCACACAATATGGAATCCGGAAAGTGACGTTGATTATATTTTATTTTAAGTCTTCATTCTTTATAATCTGCAGTGTTACTAATAACATGAGCTGTTTTTTTTGTTTTTAATATCTGATTTCTATCTTGACTGCATTCCCTTAACCTTGCTCAGAGATTTTATTTTCTAAACCTTTGATGGATTTTGTTGCCTTCCTGCTGATGTTTTTCATTTATTGGAGGATAATAAAATAATAATTATAATAATAAACCCCACTGTTTTGCTAGAGGCAATTCACTGGTTGACGTTTTCATGTGAACCCAGCCCTCTTAATTCTAGCAAACAGGATTCTCCTCCTAATCTCTAATCCCTGAGTACTTTAGCTATTAATCTTGAGAAGCGTTTTCCCCTCCCCATCTGAGATTAACCTGTAAGTGGTTACCCATGGTTACTGGCCCTTTTTTTCTCTTGCTTTCCCATGAGGTTTGGAAACTCAGGGAGATAAGTGCCGCTTTCGGGGCCTTTCATCTTGGTGCACTGGGTTTCTGGACCTTTGGACACATTTAATCTGATTGGTTTCTTATTTTATTTTATTTTTTCTTTTTTAAGTTATGTGAAACAAAAGAACCCTTAAGGTGTTTAGCTCCCTTCAGTCCTTCTCCTTTAAGCAAGTTTTCTTCCCTATAGTTGCTTTTTGGGTATTGTACAGTGTGAAATTTTATCTTCTGTTATATTTTCCCCCTTTTGAATGTGTCAGGTTGTTAATTTATTTTCTGTGTGTTGTTATTTACAATCTTTGAGTGTTCTTTGCTGTCTTGCTCTTGGGGCTGTACTTGTGGATCCAGCCTGTCATCTTGGGATTCCTATTGCAGTTTAGGACTCCTATTTCTGTTTCCCTGCATAAGCTGGGTCACACGTACTGTTGGTATTCCTGGAGGTGTTGGATGGGCTGCCCACTGCTAACTAATCTACAAGTTTTTGCGTGCTGAGCTGCATGCTGTGGGTTGTTCCTGTAGAGCTGTAGTCCTGTTAGCATGGATCCAGAAGGATTTGGTCTAGCGGATATTCTCCGCTATCAAATTCATACCCTCTGCCCACGCCTGACTGTTCTTTGCAGTGTATTTTTTGGGGAAGCCATTTCTGAATATACTGTCACTCTCCTAAATATGGGCTCACAGCTGCTCTTGAGACCAGACTTGCTTGCTCTGTTAGAAAGCAGTTTTGTGAGCAAACCTCCAGTGTGTCTTCCTGAGAGCCTCTCAGGCATCAGCATGGTTGCGGACATCTTTTGTGAAGGCCATCAGCAGTTGTCAAGACAGCAGTCTTGTGCTACAGTTGAGCGTGTGCTACAGTTTACTGATGGGGCGGCTGAACAGCATGAAATACCTCTAATAAGTGAAAGGGATGCAAGCCATTAGTTGAGGGCACTATTCTATAGCTTTGTAGCCCTCACTATTGGTAAACACTGCCTGACTTTTCCAGCTCTTTTTTTTTTTTTTTCCTGTGCTGAGATTTACCCAGTAATTTCTGTGTTTACTTTCTTTAACTGTTAATTCACAATGTAACTAAAATATCTGTCTCTTGAGTCCTACCTGGTTTGCCCTGATGATTAATATAACTGCTGAACACAGAAGTCAGTACAGCTACTTCTGAAACATTTGTGGGGAAAAGTGTCCTAACTTTGTCATCACAGGTAGCTGTGAAGTGGGGAAAATGCAAGAGATTAGAAACAATCAGGGTATTTCTTCATTACAGGGATTGGGCAAGATTTAAAACTCACTGCTGTTCTGGCTTTGTTGATCTGAGTCAGAAACACTGGGTGGAGTAGTTGCATT
Source organism: Loriculus beryllinus (assembly GCA_039877255.1). Classification (NCBI taxonomy): domain Eukaryota; kingdom Metazoa; phylum Chordata; class Aves; order Psittaciformes; family Psittacidae; genus Loriculus; species Loriculus beryllinus. The sequence goes on along the minus strand of JBCJKH010010565.1, from coordinate 20,190 downwards.
TCCCCCCCCCAAGTCCTTGTGCCTCTTCTTATCTCTTCGTCCCAGGTAAACATATCAAATTCACTGCATATTTTAAAGCAAGAATTTGGGGTTGCAGTATTTTTTTCCTCTATGGCACACAGTTCCAAAGTGTTTTTCAAGGCATTTATGCAGGAGTAATCTTTTCATACCTGAAAGACCATGTCACCACCAAGTGGAAAGAACACACTGTGCAGTGTGGAGCAGTACGGAGGGAAAAGCTTTTCTTCATTGTAAATGCTTGAGGACCTTTCACCAGGAATGCAGACGCCGTCTCCTGTAACATCACAGTGCTCTGTAGGTGATTTGTGGCACCTTATCAGGAGGAGTGCTCTCTCCTGAGTCACCAGAGTCTGTTCTGTCCCTTGAAAATTTTTATGCTGTTTAAAGGCAATGATGGAATAGATTCTCTTCTAATTTTAAGCATGTTTTGAATTTTTTTTGGTGAATGATAATTGAGAATGATGATGGAATTTAGTTTGAGCAGGTTTTGTGTTATGGTCATTTTCCTGAGGATGGACATGCTGTCGTGTTGCCTGTTAGGAGCAATTCTGTTGCTGCTTCTTTTGTCCCCCTTGGTGGTCCTGAACAGGAGATTTCTCCATTCAGCTTGTTGCTTGCTGCCAGAGTGTGCCGATATTTCCGTGTTTGATAAGAATGCAGAACCCTTGTGATCTTGTGCAATTGTCTGGGGGGGGGGGTAAAGTTGGAAAAGAATATGGGAAGCCACCTATAAGCTGCTATTTACTCCACTTTGTGGGAAGTCAGATACCAACCAAATTATTCTGTTGGTCTGTCCTTGTCTTTTGCATTGGCTAACAGACTGGGGACCAGGGGGAGTCAGGGAAAGTGAAGTAAATACAAAACCTGAGGGTTAAGTAGCTTTGGTATTTGGGCCAGTGTATTTGTCTGGTGCTTGGCTATATTTAGGGGCATATGAAGTCAGGCTGGAAATCTCAAGGAAATTTGCTTTTCCTGTTCACATTGTTGTTCTAAATAATTTCAGGGTCTTTTCAGTAATGTTTGTGAGAATACATCTGAAGATATTAGGTATGGCATATCCTCTCTGTATAATTTAGCTGTATATATATACATAGCAGCACACCTAGCCCTGCCTGCATCGTGTGTGCCAAGGAGGCAAGGGTTAGGTCTGTGAGAGGAGCAGGAGCACTTTCATATAAGAAAAGCTATAAAGATGCTTGGCTGCTCCTTCCTCTGGCTGGGAGTTGGGGTAGGTCTTGGTGAGAGGGACTTGGGGGCTTCCCCAGTGCCACCCTCACCCAGAGGACCAGGCGTTATTCTTGCTCTTCCAGACTGTGGGGTTCAGATGGGAACCACCCGTGATGACCAATCCTGAAAGCTTTATTTGCCTTTTTCTCTCCTGCCTCAGTTGTCTTTGGCAGACAGGCTCAGGTAGCTTACCTTTATGACAGTGTGGGATCAAATGGATTTTAGCAGGAGCTCTGTGTGCCACTCCAGTGAGCTGCCAGTGTTTAGCAGTGATTAGCTTTTTTGTAAAGGCTCTTTTCTTTATCTGCTGAGGATTTTAATTTTTCCCTCTCATTGCTTTGCTTTTTATTGATTTAAAGAAGAAAAAAAAAAGACCTGAAGCCCTGTTTGGTAATAGAATATTGATGAGAAGGCTGGGGAAAGAGAAGAGAGATGGTAGAAGTCTTTGTTCCTGTTCAACAAAAGATGGAAAAGATGGGAGAAGAAATGTGAATGTATATGGGCAGGAAGGAGGGGGGGAGAGAAGAAAGAGTTACTTAAAATCACAGCTAGGAAATCACTCTTCCAGTCTATGTGGCCACAGTGAGATCAATTTTCAATTTCAGTTTCCCTGCTTTTGTGATTCGAGACACTTGCATGTCACTGGAGATAGGGGATTTGCCAGCAACTGTTTGTTTAAAACAAATTGTTGGTAAGTATTTTATTCAGATGAACCGCTTCCTGGATCAATTTAACATGCTGTAAGGAGAAAGAAGGAAGAATCATGAGGCCCTACTCTCCTCAAGAGTCGCATTTACACCAGTGCAGCTCTGGCCACGTCTCTGGTTTTACTTCTCAGCTCAGCGAGATGTGAGGAGCGAGTTGAGCACAGCCTTGTTTCATAGATCCAGTCAGTGTCACATGAGGTGTTGTGTGAGAGAAAGGGATGCGCCAGATGTGGTTGAATGGCTTGATTTTAAGCAACCATGCAGTGTCAGTGCTTTGTATCTCTGTAGGATCTTGGAATAACAGCAGGCCAGTTCTTTTATCTGTAGTTTAGCATACAGCAATACAGGATCAACTGCTACTGATAATCAAGCCTGTGGACCAAAGACTTCACTGTGTAAATCAGTGTTGTTGATTTCATTGAGCACATGCAGATGAAGATTTGGCTTGCAATGTTTAAATATTTGCTTGACACAAATGCTATGATCTTTCCTGCTTCTTTAAACCGGTGATGAATTTCAAAAGCAAAAAAGGTCTCTTTCCCACCACAGTCAATTTGTACAAAAACTTTTGTATTAGAAAAATTTGTGTTAAACTTTGGACAACAAAGGATAACCATTTACCATCCTGACCAGTGAAATCTGTTTGGTTTGTGGTTTGTTTTGCTCTAACATGAAGAGGTAGATTCAAAGGAGTCTGAGTTTGCAACACAAGTATATATTCTAATATTTTATTCCTTTCAACACCTCTAATGAAGGCTGTAGCTGAAGCTAAATAAATGGGTGGGGATGTTGTCTTGCAATACAATGACAATAATTTTTAGATGAGTATTTGGATTTTCATGGGCAGAGTGGGCAAGTAGCTCTCCTAATAGTCACAGTAATTGCCAGCACAAGTCACTTCTAAGCTATTCAACTGTCTTTTCCATACAGAGCTGTAATAATTTTGCAGGGGCAGTTTTGAAAACTTGAGTCTGTAATTTTGGACATGAAAGTCAGAGTTGTACCCTGAAAAAATATTGCTATTGGCTTATGTAATCCCATTTTCAAGATAAGTTTAAGCAAGAAGCAATAAAAAGACCTCATGATTAATGTTTCTATAACTCAGTCCCTTCAGCCTATTCATCCTTCATATCGCTCATCTCTGAACTCTTGCTTTTGACATCATATTATCTAATTGGCACAGACTTAATGATTGTACTGTAAGAGTGAAAACTTGTGACTGTGTATGGAGGGCTGTCTGTGTCTTCAGGGCTCCTGAGTTTGTGGAGAGAAAGTAGGGCAGAGTCTTTAGCCAGCGTGAGAAGTCCCTGGAGCAGGTGTGCTGGGGCCATCACAGCAGCTCTGTATCCACAGCAGTGCCCAGGAAAGCCAGGATGAGCCCTGCTGGGGCTGAATTCAGTGCACATGGGGGGACTGAGTGGCCTGCTGCTACAACCAGGTGGCCCTTGCCAGCAGTTGTGTGCTCCTCAGCATCTGCTCCAGCATGTCTGGCAGCCACGAGAGAAGCAGGTTGTCTTTGCAGGGCTCATCCTTCTCTTCATCTGCTGCCTTTCGCCCTTCGGCAGGAACTGCTCAGCTCCTTCGAAGTTTGGTTTTCTCTATAGTGCTAAGAAGGCTTAGGCTGGTTCCTGTTACCACTCCCTATGGCTTGCAAGGAGATTGATCGATCTTTTTGTGCTTATTATCAGAAACAGACCAGATGTCCCAAAACACGTTACTGACAGACTAAGCTATCTGAAGGAAATACCAGCTTTTGTTACTCTCTGACAGGTGCCTAGCCTGACAGGGTGCAGGACTAGAAGTGTGATAGATGACATGTCTTCCCTCTCCTTTTAATTTCCAGGAGATGTTGGTGAATCCTTGATGAAAATTCATTTAGTATCTGCCTTTGGCCAGGTACAGATTCTGCAAATCCAATTACTTGCATCTCTATTGACATTTGTCAGTCTTTATTTATACCTTCTCCTGATGTTTTGAGTTCAATGGTACATGTGTTTCTGCCAGTGCAACTCTACCCTAAGTGTTTCCTTTCTGTTCCTGTCTGAGGTGCCCACAGAGCTCTGCTGATGCTTGTCAGTGCTATGCAAGAGTAAAGGGAGAAAGAAATACAGTTTATGTCAGTTATAGACAGATAACAAAAGAAGGTAGAGTAACTTGCACAGGATTCAGGGATGTGACAATAGGCAAGATCATAAGAAGCTCCTAAAGATGCTGGAAGTAAAATCTTGTGGCTCCACTGACCTTAATAATAAAAATTTATCTGAGTTCGTTAGTTTTGCTGTTTTATCTTATCGGTATGACAGGACACAGGCAAAGTACTTGAGATTTGCTTTTTGCAGTTCTGTTTTTCACAAGTTTATGGTAAGTGTGAAGGGAATTCACTGTTTTGAAGTGCTGCATAGTTCTTTAAAGGCCACTTTTCTTTCTATAATGTGATGAACTTGGCCAAAGATGCGCAAATATCTGCAGCTGTTTTGACTGCTTTGGTATCTTAACTTTCTGCTATCTTTGAACTGCTTTTGGCTATGTGCTTTCTCCCCAGCTGATGAGGGTGTCCTTGTCTGATTAGGAGAAAAGGTGTTCGACATGGTTGAATTACTCATTGTTTGAGACTGTCTTTTGTCCATGACAATTTTCAAGCTCTGTCTGCCCCCTGTTTATTTCTTTCTCTCCCCTTTTCTTGCATTCCTATCTCTCTTTTGTGTTAGCTTCCTCAGGATAAAGTGACTCCAGTGCTGCTTTTGAGCAAAGGTTTGCCAGGAGAGCTGCTCAACTGGTTAAAACTGGTGCTGGGTATGAGCTTAGCCACATTTGCTGTTGGGATCTTCTCATTCCTTTATGATAAGGAGTATTTTTGATCAGCAGCTGGATAAGGAACCTGTAAGAAGAGATGATATTTCAGGAGAATGGTTTGAGTTACTTCATGCCAGTAATTTGCTAGAAATCAGTGGTAGTTTTGGGAGTTAATAATTCTGGACTTTGCTATGTGCGAGAAATCGCTGAGGTTTGGGTTGCAGAGGAGCTCCCAAGGTGTGAGTTCTAAGAACATTCTTCTGAAGTTGACAAAGTGATGAGATGTGAAAGTTTCACTGGGGCTTAGAGCCTGTTAAACTGCATCAGAGACTGCATGGATGGTAGACGTGCGGCTGAGACTGAGCTTATGGATCCAAGCACAGGCTATACTATTGGTTTGGAGCTGTGGATGGGTCACTTAGGGCACTGTTTCTGGTAGTCACATCAGTCACAGATTGTGCTTGGGCATGTTTTGGTTTTGGCCATCACCTTAAGACATATTTGACACTGTTCCCTGCACATCCCCTCTTGCCCGTTGTTGTTAGTGAGGCCCAGAAAGAGCACAACAATTTTGCATCAGAGATTGCCTGCACAAGTATGGATACAGCTGACAGTAGGAGGTATTGTACCTACATGGCAGAGCTGTGTAAGCCATTTGCAAGGGAAAATCATTTTAAAAGTACATGGGTGAGTAGAGGAGACAATCACATTGCCACTGAGTTTTATTGTTATTCCAGTTGATTACTGGAATAACGAGGATGAATTAATGAAGGAAAAACAAGCCACTGTACAGAAAATGCATCATGCTGGTGTACGCTGTCCTCTGTGTGGCTATCAGCAGCGTTCTGCTTTTCCAGTTACATGTTCTTTGGAACAAGGACTGTCTTTTTATGTTGTTTGTGTGATGCTTGTCTTATAGCTGTGTGCCTTGGTGCTGCCAGAATTAGCAAAGGTGGCTGAGCATGTAACTGCCACCACAGACAGAGGCAGGTGTGTATGATGGTGTGAGCGTCTCTGTAACCAGAGTGCTCAGGTTTTGTCTCCATCATGCGACAGAGGCACTGAGAGGGGATGGACCTGAGCTGACAGGGTCCTCTCTTTTACCGCGTTGTTTCTTTAGGGATGTGAGGCATTTTGGTGAGAAATGTAGTGCATAGTTGGTCTGCTGTTCCCATGTCTCATTCTTGCTGTCAGAACAGTGCTGGCTGAGAGCCTGGCTCTTCCTCTCACCTTATTTTTTTTTTTTCTCCTTGCTGAGCTCACTTATTCTCTTGGTCCTATTTTAAGGAAGTAGTGGCTTGCAGGGAACATCAGTCCCTCACTCGGAGGCTTTTGCTTTGTGACACCCGTGACAGCTCCAAGTTGGCAGGCAGAAGGGAGAGCTTCGCTATTATGACCTTCAAAATGGCTGACTGCAGTGGGTATGACGTATTTCTCCCCTTCCAGTGACTGCTCGCCTCCCACCTGTGCTCTCCCTTATAACCTGCTGAGGCTTCAGAGGCAAGAGCTGTGGCTGCTCCTAGCTGTGGGAGTCTCTGGAGAGCAGTGCTGAGGCAGAACGGCCAAGCCTGAGCTGGGAGGAAGATGAAGTGAGGGAGCAGTCTTAGCCTGCAAAGCAGGCACCGCTGCTGCTGTTCGCTTGCTGGGAAGTAAATAAAGGAGAAAAACAAGGGCAATTGCTGTGTGAGAGAGGATGGGAGGGAGAGGGACAGGCAGAGAAAGTAAAGAATGAGCAGAGAAGGTGAAATTGAGATAGGGTGCAAGGCCAGAAAAAGGGTGAATAAAATGGGAATGAAAGGGAGCATCAACTTCTCTGTGTGAGACAAGAAACAAGGATATTTTCAAGAGCTCTTGCAATGGCTATCATGGCAGATCTGTTGTTGCCTCATTTATCCAGTAGCCATTTTCTTCTCTCCCAGAGATGCCCTTTTGATCGTGCATATCTGGAATAAATCCACACCAGCAGCTGCTTAAGGTCTCTTACCAGCATGGCCTGCTACTGCAGTACAGTGGGTTCTGTAGAAAACTTGATGATGAGAAGGTCGAAGATCTAGTTACAAGAGTCAGTGACTGGTGCTCTGATTTGACTAAGTGGGAAAAGTGTGGTGATTTTGTCTCATCATGGTTCAGCCTTTTCTTGATGGGTATTTTCTAGGAGGGGTCAGGAGTTCTAAGTCAGCTCTAGCCTTCAGTCCTTGCATTATCACCATTTGCTCTAAAGAAGTACATTTTCCTTACAACTGGACTGCGGAGCTAAAAGACTGGTCAGCTAAAAACATTTTCATCGTGGACATCTAGTAGCAGGAAAAGGGCAGATGAGTGCACACGGGTCAGCTATTCTGTGTGGTGGCCTCTAGAAAAGAACCATAAATTCTCTCTTGACTGTCATGTAGTATCCAACTGGCTTTGTATTTCTGTGCGTGTGGCTCAGCTGGACACATTTAACCTTTATGCTTCTTTTTTGGATGAACAGCTACTTATGTTCTGATTCTCACTTCCCTGCTGCTGCACTTGTGAGAAGATGGATTATCATATCTTAAACTGTTGACTGATGAATTCTGCTTTTTCATAAAATCGTCAATATGAATTGGGGAATAAATTTACACCTACAGTGTAATTTCTACAGGTTAAATTCCATAGACATTGTGTTAATTCAAAATGTTGTGCAGAGTGCAGGAAATGGTAGATGTCTCAAGAAAATGGATGGGGGTTTGTAAATAAACCATTGATGAGGTCTTGAGGACTCTTGAAATTAGCTCCTAGTTTCTCTACAGACTTGCTGTGAGACCTCAGCCCAGAAGTGGTCAGTAACTGTGGCTGTTTAGTTTGGACTTAAACTTTGTTTCCTGCATGGATTTAAATTTCTTTTTTTCTTTTTGTACATTGAAAGTTCTGTGAAAAGTGAGTTCCAGCAGTTTTATATTGGACAACTCTAAAACAAAGCCTCTAAAGTACGCATGACATGGGAAAGTTTGGTTGAAGGCACTCTGCTTAGTTTCCTTATCTGTTTAGTGAAAGGAAGGATTCTTCAGCTGAATTAATTGTTTTTCACATGTTTTAAGACAGCTAATTAAATTGGAATAGATATAGAACTAGGTGATCTTAAGGTCTTTTCCACCCCTAACTGCTGTATGATGCTATAGCTGTTTACTGTTACAACTGGGCAGGTTATCTAGTGTGAGAAGAAATCTGTGCATGGCTCATCAGGGGGAGATAAGGCTTTACTCTCACCAGACAACAGTGAGACTGCAGAAGATCAAAGAATGAAAAAGACATAGATTTGCTGGTATATAAAGGTCAAGAAAGTGGAAAATAATGTGTCTAAAAAGAATCCAAGCAGCACCACCTCTTTCCCCAACAGAAAGGGACCTCTGCAAACAAGTGCCTGGCGAGGTGGGGAATAGATTTGGTTCCTGTTTTATCTGTCAATACAGTGTATTTGGGACTCAGGACCCTTTCATGTGCGTGTCTCTTTCCTCACTCATTGGGAATGGCAGCAGAAACTGCATGTCTGTAAGTCCATGTTTCCTTGCTCTCCCTGAGAATTGCTAGTTAAGGTATTTACTCTTTTAGTTCAGTGTCTCATCTGCTGTCAATCAACACACTATAGTGTCTCTCAGGATTATTCAGATCTGTATTTTCTACCTGCAGGATTCTACATGGAGCAGCAATGCTTGATGGTGTAGTGAAAACTGGGTTAACACATTTTAAAATCTCTCATTGTCTTTTGTCAAATGTGTATGATGCACAACTTGCACTTTGGCTTTTTTGTGAAGATGAGCTTTAGCCAACTAATGGTGACTTCAGCTGTGTAGTAGCATTATCTGCATTTCAGCTTGGTTGTCTGATCTTCTGTCGCCATCACTGGTGTTCTGAATTACAGTTACTTCTCTGTTTGGCACTGAGACATACTGGAGAATTAAAAATACGGATACCAAATATTTTGAAAGAATACTAACTTAGAGAACAGACCATAAATAATACAGGCAAAGAACAATATTGGAGCAGCAGCTGGCAGAAGGCATGAGAGCAGGTGAGCAAAAGGTGGTTTTTGTAGAAAAAACAATATTCTTCTTTCTAATATAAGGAAATATTTTAAAGTGGTATCAATTACCTGTTTTTTTTCTTCTATTTTCTGTTTTGTTTTGTTTTTTAATTTCCTGTCACTGCTGCTGTGGGTTAAACTGTCAGCAAAGGGGTACAGGAGGGCAGAGTCTGTTCTTCTCTGAGTGATTTTCAAAGCCTCTTAATGCATTTATTCCTCTCCTCATGGCTATTAATGGAGTCATTATTTGGACAGGGAGGGAGATGCCCACATGTTCCTCTAGTGAGTTATTCCTTTTTCATTTGGAAGAAAGTGTTATATTGCAAACTGTTCCCTGGTGTAGGGGGATAACTGGGTGAAGCAAGAGACCTGAGCTGGGGCAAGAGGTGCTAGGTGAAGAGCAGGGGGTGAGAAAGGCATCCATGGCCCAGCACATGCGCCAATTAGATTTTCTTTGCTAAGAACAAGGGCAACCTCTGACAGCTGCCCTGTATTCTGTTTGTGAGAATAGACTGTTTTTCATGACTTGCTTGTCAGATAAAATGAATGCATTTGTGTGTGTGTGGAGAGGCCGAAATTAATTACTGTCAGCAAATGAAGCATATGGAAGCTTGTCTTGATGTTACAGTGCTTGTGAATTAGTGCAGAAAAAACAGTAGAAAAGCAAGCAGTGGAACACTGTATTTGTCAGAGCTAGCTGTGTTCTGGCTTGCTCATGTCCCCCCATGTCCAAACCTACTTTCTCAGGTATGCTGAGAGTCTCCTAAAAATCTTGTCTTTTCTCTTCTCGCCACTTGGGATTTGTAAGATAAGGAAACAGCATCACAGTCCAGATCATCGTTGCTGTTTGCACTGGCAGTTTTCCAGCTGGGTGAGAGGTGCCCCAACATAAATGGCATGATAAAGAAATTGGTGTTGTCATAGTTTAAGCCCAGCCGGCATCCCAGAACAATGCAGCTGCTTGCCCGCTCCTCCCCCTTCCTCCCTCTGCTCCTGGAGGGACGGGGAGGAGAATCAAAAGACTGTAACTCCCACAGGTTGAGATAAGAACAGTCCAGTAACTAAGGTATAACACAAATCAGTACTGCTACCACCAATAATAGTAATGACAAGGGAAATAACAAGGGAAGAGAATACAGTTGCTCACCACCCGCCGACCGATACCCAGCCTGACCAAGCAGTGATCTAACCCTTCTGGGTAACTGCTCCAGTTTATGTACTGGCATGACGTGCTATGGTATGGAATATCCCTTTGGCTGGTTTGGGTCAGGTGTCCTGTCTCTGCTTCCTTCCAGCTTCCCCTCCTCCCTGGCAGAGCATGAGACTGAGAAAGTCCTTGGTCAGAGTAAACGTTATCGAGCAACAACTAAAAACATTGGTGTTATCAGCACTGTTCCCAGGCTGAAAGTCAAAAACACAGCACTGCACCAGCTACTAAAAAGGAGAAAAATGACTGCTACTGCTGAATCCAGGACAGTATCCACCCCTTATTCCATACTATTCACGTCATGCTCAGATCCCACTTTTTCAATATACCATCACTCTTATCTCATATATATACACATATATTCATCCACACAGAGAGAGAGAGAGAGAGAGAAATCATTCCTTAGTGCATTGACCAATCCCTATAAAGCTGCTGAGTCCATCTGGTACATGATGTTGGGCTCCATCTCTTGTAACAGTCTTTCAGAGCAGGAGAGGCTGTGTGCAGTGTTCACACTCATGAATAAGCTCAGCAATAGTGTCCATTGCTAAGTCCATCTCTCGATTACGAGCCCATCTGTATGTTCCATCTTTGCCCTGATGGCCTGAGTTGTCATTGTCCCACCAGGCTCAAAATAGTGCTGCTCCCCTTCAGCAGTTTCTGCAACTTGTCGTTGGGGACTCCATACACCTGCCTTCCATCTCTGATGCTTCCAAAGTACTGGAGGGGCCAAGTGGTCTAGATACTCACCTATACTGTTCCACACACCCTGCCACGCATGTGTCCAGCCTTGGGGAAAAACTCTTGGTCCTCCTATATCATTGTCTAACCATAGACAAGACCCAAACATGACTCAGCTTAACTTCTGAGATCAGATGAAATGGTTGTGAGTAAAACACACTCTGTATGTGTGCCAATATGGTGATCCCCATCACAATCAGCAGGCAGGTCTCAAGGGTACCCAAAGACCATTCAAAACCTTCAGAACTCTCAAATGACACTGCTGTACTTGTCACTGGGGTTGGTGTAGCTGCTGTGCTTGGAGTTGGAGTAGCAGCACCATCTGCTGCAGTCGAAGTTTGAGTAGCTCCTGTACTTGTCACTATGGTGTGTGGGCAGGTCTCCCTCATAGGCTGATCACCTGAGGAGGGGAAAAAAAAGATATGTAATTGCTATACACATCTATTATATACCTCCCAAAATATAGAGATGGTGAGCACACTGGGAATGCAACCAAGATCGGTTTCATGATCAATGAGTCTACTGTATTACAAGTCATTACCATAAAGTACCTTGATACAAGAACTTTAGCCCAAGTCCCCCAGCCAATAAACACTAACACAGCAAATACCAACTGTAAGTCAGGTATGACATGCTGAAACTCTGAGATCAAGAGCAACAACTTTGAGAGCCAATAAATCAGCATTGTGACGAGTGACTATTAACCTGAAACAATGAATGCTTATCACAAATACAATTAGACACGCTGTTCAGATCTGTTGTTATTTCAACCCTTTGTGCCTCACGTTAGGTGCCAAAAGAACTGTCGTGGTTTAAGCCCAGCCGTAAATCAGAACCACGCGGCCTATCTCCCACTCCTCCCTTTTCCCTCCGCTTTCCCACACACACACCCAGAGGGATAGGCAGGAGAATCAAAAGAATGTAGCTCCCACACGCCAACCAATACCCAGCCCAACTCAAGCAGTGATCTAACCCTTCTGGGTAACTGCCCCCAGTTTATATAGTGGGCACGACGTGCTGTGGTATGGAATACCTCTTTGGCTAGCTTGGGTCAGGTGTCCTATCTCTGCTTCCTCCCAGCTTCCCCTCTTCCCTGGCAGAGCATGAGACTCAGAAAGTCCATGGTCAGAGTAAACATTACTGGGAAACAACTAAAAACATCGGTGTTACCAACCTGGCTGTTCCCAGGCCAAAAGTCAAAATCACAGTACTGCACCAGCAACTATGAAGGAGAAAAATGACTGCTACTGCTGAACCCAGGACAGATATGCAGGTTCATTCAATGTATCTCTATTCCACAGCATCTTGAATATCCAAGGAATGTTTGCTTCTGTGGTATCTCCCTTCTTGACCAATATTGGAGGTTTTCACTGTTGTGTGCAGATGTTTTTAAAACCTGAGCTTATAAATAAGGCTAAGGGATTTAGCTGAGAGCTACAACAGTCATCCTCTCTAGTTTGAGCATGGCTGACATTGTAGAATTCATACTGTTCAGTGAGTAATACTTGTTCTGATTTGCTGCATTGCATTTCATGGCTTGTATTATATTCTGGTTCCAAATATAAAGTACAATCAGTAGAATTATACTAATGTAGTAAGTTTGCTTCTAAATGTCTTAAAATTAGCACTTCTTGGATTGTTTACAGCTCACTTGTACATTTAATGTATTGAACAGTTACATGTGATTTAAGTTGCAAATTCCTATACAGCACTTCTACACGCTACAGAAATGCAAAAAATTTCCTCACGCCCTCCCCCCACTATATATTCATACATCTTATGCTGCCAGATGGCGTGGAGCAAATTATTCTAGCACTCAGTCCATGTGAATTTTAAGCAGATGAATATAACAGTCTGCGCAGCACTTTGCCTTCTTCCATCAATGACTGTAGTGCTGGCCTGTTTGATCACACCCCAGAACAAACAAATCTCATTAATCAGTGCTTTCTTTCCTTTTTCCCCTTGGCTACTTTTTCCTTTCCAATCATTTTTGGAGAATTTCTCTGGAATTCTTGATTTTAGAGAGAGATACATTTTTTAGACTGTTTGGTGTTTTTATTTAAAAGTTAATTTGGATTTAAGAACAAGTGCCAGTGTGATAAAACTACGAGATAGTGCAGTTCAGGTATAAATGAAACTTGGCCTGGACATCTATGACCAAAGTTATCTCCTAGTTCTCCACAGCAATTTACATTTCTATAGTTGAAAGGGTAATGTGATTTAAAATACCATGTACCTTGCATTACTAGGACTCTTACTGAAACTGTCATTGAAGATTCTGAATTATGCAATTCTAATATAGTTACTTCACCTCAAATGTCATGGACATCATCCAAGCAATAATTTGATGATATTACTTAATTTACTCTGTCATGACTAAATTGGACTTGAAGCACTCCTGACTTTTTGTTTTACTTTCAGTTCACAGAGTTGTAAAAATATTGGTCAGGTAGGTCCTTTGGAAATCATCTGCTCTAACCTCCCATGTGATTTGGGATTCTTGCCAATATGAGATCAGGTCAGGAGTGGTTTTATGTGTGTGAGTCTTGAAAAGTCCTGAGGATAAAGATTTTGCTGTCTCCATGCGGAAACATAGGTATGAACCTGCTCCAGTGCTGCACTGTCCTAGAGGGTCAAAACCTCCCTTACTGAAATTTGTGTTTGTTGCCCCTATTACATCTTTTGTTACCACAGAGGAGAGTTTGCTTTCTCACCTTTGTGACTCCTTTTCAAGCATGGTAGGCTGCTTAGAGATGTTGCTTAGCTCTTCTTTTCCAGACTGAACAAGCCCAGCTTCTTCATTCCTCATGGATGGCCAACGGCCATCTCCTTGATGGCCAATGGCTCCTCCTTGATGCTCTGTCGTGGTGGCCCTCTCCAGTTTCTCCAGACTCCCTTCAAAGCTGGATACAGACTCCAGATATGCCCTGGTCAGTGCACCTTACCAACAGTGTCTGAATGAATCATATCTCTGCAGCTGACTTAAGGAAACAGGTACTTTTTAAGACCGCTGGCTGCTGAGTTCTTGCAGTACTTTTCCTGTATTAGGGCTTTGAACCATAAAGACCTTTGACTATTGTGGAACTTCTCATTCGGTCGTGGATTTGCTTCTTGACTGTACTGGGGCTGCTTACAGGTTTTGGGAAAATCATTCTTTATTTGGTAGCACGAATACACTGCCCATAGTCATCCTCAAGACTAAGAAGAGAAGGTAACAAAGCCAGTTTTCCGGCCAAGGCACTATCACTTCAGCACATTTCAAATAAATATTGAGCAAAATATGATTGTCCATCATATTTGAAAAATTGTGGAAGTCAGGTGAAGTTCCTGACGACTGGGAAAAGAGAAATATAACCCCCATTTTCAAGAAGGGGAAAATGGATGACCCTGGGAACTACAGACCAGTCAGTCTCACCTCTGTGCCTGGCAAAATCTCGGAGCAGATTCTCCTAGAAGGCATGCTAAGGCACATGAAAACCAATGAGGTGCTTGGTGACAGCCAGCATGGCCTCACTAAGGAGAAATCCTGCCTGACCAATTTGGTGGCCTTCTCTGATGGGACTACGGAACTGATGGACAGGGGTAGAGCAGTTGATGTCATCTACCTGGACTTGTGCAAAGCGTTCGACACTGTCCCA
>JBCJKH010010563.1:12132-28127 GCA_039877255.1 Loriculus beryllinus | reverse complement strand
AAGTTTAAAAAGGCCTTCCTTTTGGAAAGGATTTCTCCTCAGAGTTCCTTTTTGTTGCACTCTTTTCACACACATTCCTTGCATTACTAGGGTTTCAAAGGACAGGTGCAGAAGAACCTAATATAAGGAAGATTTAGCTTAGTTAATACCTTGCCTCTATGTAAAATTTGTCCCTAGGACACTGCACTAGAGGCAGAAAAAAACCCAATCTGTCCCTTCATCAGATTGTTTCATCTAGCTTTTCTTTTCGTTTACTAAGCCTCAAATATTATGACTATTAATATTGTCGGGTCCTCTTCTCAGCTTATCATAAAACATCTGCTCCCATTTTGTCCAATTTGGTGACAGAGATGTATGGCATGCTATAATGTATTAATAATGTTCTTTTCTTGGATGAGTATCTTCCCTTTGATTCACACTGTTAAATACTCTAATCCATATGCTCAAATGGCTGATACTACTTTGTAATCAACTGTAAGAATATTGGTTGGTATGGCAGGGGGACATTCCTCCACTAGTTTATTTTTCTTTAGTATTAGTGTTACATTGGCTTGTCTCAATGTCTGTAATAAATTGCTTTTCTCCCAGGAATTTTCAAATAATTTAGTTAAGAGATTGCTAACCATATGTACAATAATTTCCATTTTCTGGCCTACATCTGTTAGTCCTAAACCTATATTGTTTTAGAGAGTTCATACGGCTAGCCTGTCACTAAATGTACAGTAAAATCCACAACTTTTTCTTCTTTTTTTAAGCTCTGGGGGTCTGTCGTTGGCAACATAAGTAATATAAACTTTGTCTTTGGATGCCCAATATCATGTAATGACCAAGACAAGTCAGTTAAAATGTCTTATAAGACTTTTTAGTGTTACTAAGAGAGCTTCTGGTAGTATCAGTTAGGCTAAAGGAGAGTCTACTTTATTAACATGCTAGAATTTAACTACTGTGTGTATGCTTTTTTAATTAAGCAGAGTTAAATTAAACACATCCATTCCATTCTTTTTCCAGCCTCTGTTTTAAAGAGTTATCAACATTTTCTCTCAGTCCTTAATTTTGTACCCAAACATCCATCTGAAAAACTGCACCTCATTCATTTATTTCTTTTATTTCCAATACTGAAATTGTCAATTATAACCCTGTGGCTCATTGAGATCCAACATGAAACACAACTACATTTCCTTCATGTTAGAGATGTTTGCTTGAGAATCTTTGGGTTTATTAATGTTTACCTAGCTAGTCGATGAGAATTTTTGTCAAGCAGTGGTATATACATGGCATGATGATGATAGTGTAATTTGCCTCTATTACTTCCTGATATCAGGATTCTGCTGCACTGCCAATTTCATATCTGTTGTTATTATTTGTTTGACAGAATCAAAAACATGCCAGGTGCTTTGCAAAACAGAGAACAAGAAAAATCCCTTTCGAGAAGAGATGACAGCCTGAATAGAAATGAAATAATGGCAGGAGACAAAGGAAGCAGAAAGGGGAAGCAAAACAAGAGTTATAACCATAAGATCATGAGATTGGTTTGGAGGCACAGTGAACGCTATGAGGCATTTTTTTAAAATGCATAAGGACTGTAGTTGGGATTAGAGAATGGAAATATAGAAAAGAAGCTTGGAAAGGAATGGAGAAGAAGGGAGATACAAACTGGCAACAGGAGGAAGAGTAAACAGAGGTGTATGGGAGAGGCCAGCACACACACCTGACAAACTGAGGATTATGACTAATGACAAGAATGAAAGACCACATCTGAAGAGCATGATGATTTCAGGAGGATGGCGAAGCAGGACATGGCGATGCTGCTAGGGAGAGAAGAGCCAGCAAAGCTGCCCTGGAAGCCTGCCCTGGAAGCTCCTTACACTAATATAACCCTGCTTCCCCACCTTCTTTCTAGCTCCCTTCTTATACACAAAATATGTATGTAGAAGAGTAAAGGAGAAGGAGAAGCAGCTAAATCAAACATTTCCAAAGATCCTGCTGGGGAAGAATTTTAAGCTGGGATGGTACAGATTTACTCCTACTGATGCTGTTGCTTGTAGCAAGTGGCAGAGTGCATCCTGTTAGTCTTTCTTATGTAGACAAATCAATGGGAGTCTTTACCATTACTTACAAATAGGCCTTCCTGGGAAATACTCATCAAAATTATAATACTCCAGCCAGTCGAGGACCTTTAAAAATGTCCTTCCATTATCAGAAAGAAACAGAAATTATAACATTCACATTGAAATGGGAACAGGGAAAAAAATATTTAAGCACTTTCTTTTCAAACTGAAAATAATCATTTTGATATTACAGGAAAATGTAGGGGGGGATTTTTCTAATTTAAAAAATTCATCTTATAATTTTTCACAAAAAAATCTGATAAAATGGGATTTATTTTAATTATGTTGGATTGGCTTTTTTTCTTCTAAAAACTTAGTGTTATTTTTAGAAGAAAACTTGAAAATTTCCGTTTTCAGTCTCTCAGGCATTTTGAACTGCTCTGGTTTCCAAGGTAAGAATTCCTCAGGAGTAAGAAAGCTGCAGAGTGGCCAGTCTAATCTCTTCCTCACTTCCTTCTCCTCTGCTTTGGTGACCAGACATGTCTAAAAATTAGGCTGCAAAGAGCAAAACGAGTTTCTGTGTCTCCCTGAGAAAAGGCAGTTTGCCAACTTCTCTTAAGAATTATTAAGTAGATCTGCTTACAGGAAATCACTTCTTTGCTGCAGACTGTCTCCATTTAAATCCTCCTCACAGCTCTTCCATTTTGCCTGGGAAAGTTTATCAGAAAGCACACTGGAAAGGTTCAGATCTTTCTGTCTCCAGTGAAATTATTTTTAGACATAGTTACAGCTTGGCAGATGCACTGGTATGACAGTTGAGAGGCTACTGATGGTAATGGAGTATTCTATTGCTTTGGAATTTATAGACACTTTTTGCTTGGTACTTCTGACTGCAAAATATTGATGTTTACGGTACTATAGGTACTTACCCATTGTATTATTTCTCATGCGTTTTAGAGGACAGCACTGGATAAATCTTTCTTCTCCTTCAGGGTAACACAGCTTTGTATGAGTCATTCAGCTTGAATGTACACCAGGGTGATATCAAGTTGGTTGTTGAAACAGCTTATCAGTAGGATGACCATTTTTAGTCTCTTCTAGCAGTCGAACTATATAAGTATTGTCTCCCTGAGATAACAGCCTCATTTAAGAATATCTTGCTGGCTCTGGATAGCATTCAAATCAAATAATTCATCTAAGTGAGGAGAAGACAATTGAGTTTCATAGCTGAAACATTACCAAAACCTCTTAACTGATTGGGTTTGTCCCCCTTTATTTGCTTAAAGATTTTGGTAAATGGTGGCTTCCTGGATACTCAAAGGGCGAAAATGGCCAAGTGCATCTTTTCTTTTATTGTCTTCAATTTGAACTTTGCTTAAGCTGATTAAACTCTTGTCACCTCAGGGAGCCATTTTAGCAATGAGGTTTACATGACTTATTCTGTCAATGCAGAAACTTCAGCTACTAAAGAACATACCAGGAATAGAGTTAACACAATGCTCAGCAGTGCTTGAAGAATCCTCAGTAATTTCTCTACACCATTATTGAAATAATGCTGGAATTAAATCCTTTAACCTTGGTGTCAATTTACAAGATCTACCTTGCTTAAATTCTTGCAATCAAAAGTAGCTCGAAGTTTCATAACAGTCCACATATTATTATAAAAAAAAAATAAAATAAAAAAGAGACTGCAAATTTTTTTGCATATCAGTTTTATATATTTCGAAGAACCCCATTAGCTCAGTTGCATACAACTTTTTTTCAATAATGGACCCAACATAAAGCAATATCAAAACCTAGTTAATATTTCTACTAGTTAATTTTGGTCGAGCTTCAGATTTTGCATAATTTTACCCCTGCCTCTGGCATGACAGCAGATATGGAAGAGAGTATACCTATGTTTTGGCCCTGAGAGAGGATTCCACTCTGTGGTACCTTCCCACCCTCTGCCACCAAAAAAACGGATAATTTCAATTGCGAAAGGTAGTATAACCTCTGAAAACTGCAATTTGACCTACCTTCTGAGTTCAGACACTGAACTGGATGGATGATTTGGGAAGGGATATAATGCCACCTACCTCAGTAGCCATATCGTGTCAAAGGAAAAAGGGTGGGAGGAAAAAAAAGGATTATTATAATGTATCTTGAGAATAAAGGACAACATGGTTATTTTGCCTATAATTTTTTTTTATTTTTAACCTTGTCTATACTTTTCCTTCCAGTTCTTTCCTATTGTTATCTATTAGCTTTTCCAGGATGGCACTTGGTTGTGCATAAAGTAAGAAAAGCTGCACTGACTCAAACCATAAGTCCATTTAGCCCTTTGTACCTGGCAGGTTTCCTGCCTTGGTGGGGTGTACAGTCCTGTTGTTATAAAGCCCCCACTGTCACCTACAGATTAGGAACACCTTCAGCTGCTGACTTCCAGACATCTTCAGGGCTCTGTATCCAATATGTACAGTTCAAGTATTTCCTTATCAGGGGTGTGAGCTATGTTTAATAGTCTGAATTTGTCCTAGATCCTGTGAATTTATTTCCTCCTTCTGTCTGTCTTTCTCTCTGTCTTGCCCTTCTTTCTTCTGAAATAGAATGACCAGGGCTGCATGAATTATTCAACATAAGAGTGTATGATGTATTTATACAGTGATATAGCGATATAGTGTATTTATACAGTGATATATATATATGTTTTATATTTTGTTTACAATTTCTTTCTTAATCATCCAAGCATTTTGTTTCACAATTTTAATTGATACTGAGTGCTTGATTTGACGTTTTCAGAGAGCAGTATAATATTAATTCATTATTTTTTCTTCTTCTCAAGCAATAGCTAAGTTGTAGTCCCTGCCTCTGTATGTATTAGACTTATTTTCCCCTTGTGCATTTCTCTCGCTTTATCAAATTTCATCACCATTTTGTTGCCAGTGGCATTCAAAATTGTGAAATCATTTTTTAGTTTCTTACAGGCAGCTTCTTATTTGACTTTTAAAAATCACTTTGTATCGAACTTTCTCATCTGACAGTTCTTAGATATAACATTTCCCTTTACTACTAATAAAAGTACTTTTGCTTAAATCCTTTGTTTTAATTCATGCCTTTGTCCAGGAGTCTTTTGGCCAGTTGTTATAATTCACTTCTGCATTTTTAAGGAGTGGGGGGGGAGGGGGAGGCCTTCAAGCTATTGTCATTTATGTTTAATTAATTGGAGACTTTAAAAGTAGAATTTAGACCTTCTTATTGCCTACTGGTTCTGACAGAGTGGTTATACAACCTTCAGAATGAAACATTCCTATGGGCTGGATCCACAAAGTGCATTTAGGAATAACCTTTAGCCTCTTAGGTGTCCTGCCTCCTCACAGAAGCTATAAACAAATATTAGGCACATCCCTTTATACTGAAAGAGGCTGTTTAGCAATAGCCTCTACCAACTGCAGCACACCAAGCCAGAAAGAGTCTGAGTGAACTGGAGAAACAGCCAAATAGGGGAAATAAAACAAGTGAATGCTGTACTGATATCCGTTTATTTTTCAAAATTGCGTTATTCATGGGAATACAGGGGTTGCAAGGTGAGACTTTCAGCATCTCTCCCACAGTAGCTGTTTTTCTTGTTTATCCCACTGTTCCCTGCAGTGAGCTCTAACATCAGAGTACAGTGCTGAAGTGCCATTCCATCTCTTTCACTCTATACTGGTAAATGCTGAGCTCTCAGGGTTCTGTAACTACTGAGTGGACTTTGAGGAACTACCCTGAGTTGCATCTTTGATATTTGAGAGGAGGAATGAAGAGCTTTCTTATTTATTTAACATTTTTTTCTAAACATTTGCACTTGCTTATATAAAGAAAAAAACCAACAACCCAACAAACCACAAACAAAACAAAACAAAACCCAAACAGGAATATGTAGTACTGTGTTTATTTTTCTGTAGTTATAAAAGTAATTCCTTCAAAAGCTACAGCTTACAGCTATACCTCTCTGGCCAGTGACAAAAGAGAACTATCTGCCAAAGGAGATTTGTGATGTTCCTAAACAAAGTGTTAAGAATTTTCATCTGTTCCATTACAGTATAGAAGCCTGTAAATCTTTCTGTGAATCAGTAGAACTTTGGGAACTAATAAGCCAAAACTAAGAGACTCCACAAACTATCAAATCAAACTGCCATTCAATATTTTAAAAATTGAAAAAGCCCTGAATGACTGCTATCTTTATCACTATCATCTATACTGATATAGGCTAGTTCCCACATTATTAATTCCACGTTATTAATTTCTTACACTTAGTTTACATATTGGCCCAGTGTCTCAAATTACTGATTCTTTAAAGAGTAACAAAAAAAAAAGTCTAAAATATCATCTTCTCTAGTTCAGTAAAAACAAGTCTTTTCCTGTAGTATAACTTTGCACTAAGATTTCCAAAAGTTCGAGATCTCAACTTGAAACCATTTATGGGAATCTAATTTTTTTTTTAAGATTGCCAATCTAGTGACATACAGGAATTCTCAGTTTATTACAAATTGCAGAAATAAATATATATATATATATATAAGTATTTAAAACAAAAGGAACACCCTGTTAGCGATTTTTCTTTGACATTTAGGGCTTGATTTATTTTATACTTAAGCTCTTTTTCTTATAAATGCATAAACATGCTAGGAAACTGTATCGAGGTGGGTGCCAGTGTCTTATCCAGACTCCCTAACACACAAATATACCCCACCACCTCTCCTTCCTTGCCTATCCTTTCTGAAATGGGACTGAATTGCAGCAGTCCTGTTGTGCGAGTCATCCCACCATGTTTCCCTGATGGCAACTGTCATAGTTATCCTGCTGGCTTTCCAGCTCCTCCTGTTTTTTGCTCATGCTACATGCACTGGTGTAGATGAGTAGCCAGGGAAGTCTCTTCACTTTAATATTACAAATGAACTTTTAACCAAGTGACAGAAATTCTTATCAAAGCTGAAGTAACCAGGAAAACAAATTGAGATGGTCAGTTTGGAGGCAGGTTTCCTAATATATACAAGAAGTTGGTTATATGCTTCATTAAATATTTCAGCTAAGGAAAACTTAAAAGAAGATGCACTGTTGTCAACCATAATTAATACTAAAGTGGACAAGAATTTTTCAAACCCTGGTGTACTCCACTGTGGAAATAACTATCTATCTCCAGAAAAATAATAACTTTTTAAAATGGTATCTCAATATCTAGAACCAGCAAAAATTTCTTTAATCATTTTAAGATCTACTAGATTTTCTTATTGTAAAGTATTTATCATTTGTCAAGCATTTCCCAATTAATCTGTAAAAATATACAGAACATGTTCTTTCTGAAAACTTTGTGTGTCCATCTCTTGTTTTTATTTTGAGAACATCTTTATTCCCTCCTCCTCATACTTTTGGAGATTAACAGAATCACTGATTAACTGCATTCCCCCAGATGACCCCCCCAAAAAATCAGAATTATATAATGTCTACCCTGTCACCCTTAAAACCAGAGTGTACTATTTTCCCCACTTCCTTCCATTCAGGCTCATATGCCCATCTTCCCAAGGGAGAAAGCAGTGCAGAACTTCTGAAAACATTTTTTTTTTTTTTTTATCATGATTGCCTCTGGAAATGCATTTGGTACGGAGAATGTAACCAGGATTAAAAATATCAGGTGCGATTAGCTGACATTAAATGTAATGAAATCTCAGGGTCAGCTTAATTTCTTGTCTTTCCTTATCTCTCTGACACATAGTACTGTATCAGTAGCTGCCACCAACCACCACCATCAGAACACTTGGCTAATTAGTAATCACTCATGTCACTTGGTGTGCTCTCATCCAGTCTGACTATTGAACCTGAGTACAACAATGAAAAAAGAAACTGGAAACTCTTAGCAACTGTATGTCTGTAGTCTACTTGTTTCCAGCTGCATTGTGTGCCTGCAGTTCAAGCTTTCATTATTCAACGCTAACAGGCATATTTGAATTTGATGGTTTTGGTAGTTATTAATTAGTCCGTAGAGCTAAGAAGCACAGCACTTAACTACCAGGCACATAATCCCATCAAATGCTAAAAGATAAGATTTCTTAGCAGTTCAACAGCATTAAGATAGGGAAAAAGCTTTTTAATGAAATTCCTAATCATATATGCTTTTTCATCAGTAGCCATTTCAGCAGAGAAAGTACCCATCACATTGAATGAAACCAGGGAGCACCTCATTTTCTGGTGCCTGATCCAGCAAAGCACTTAAGCACACCTAGAATGTAAGTACAAGAAAATCCCATCAAAGTTATTATGGTCACCTACATGATTAAATTACACAGAAATGTAAGTTCTTTTCTGGATTAGGGTCTAAGGAATGAGGCATTTAAGATCAGCCTTTCATGTAATAAAAATATTTACAAATCTTTTTAAGAAATGACATATAAATAAAAATTACTGTCTTGCCTTTTGACTGCCAGACTCAGGGCAGCTTTAAATGTGAAAATCCTGCACATTAAATGATCTCTTTATTCACAAGCTAAGCAGCTGTCTGAAATGGCAATCATAAAGTGCTAACCTCTGTTACCAATAAACAAAAGTAAATCACATCAGAAAACTCATTTATGTGCAGTAATCTCCAGGGGATTAGCATTTCAAGGGATCAGATTTCCTAAAACTCCTCTTTTCTGATAACAGCTTCTGCTGTGAGGTGACACACCAATAGACATAAATTATCTAGAGCTGCAGATAAGAAAAGATCTTTTGGGGGTTCAAAGTGCAATATAAATAGATGCAAAACAGTAGGGGAACTGGTGCTCATCACAAACCTCAAAAGGATTAGCAGTTCAAGCTCTGATTTCCTTGCTGTTGTTAGCTGTGATTTATCATCAGACAGTGACTGAGAGTCTGTCTTATCTGTGATAATTTAATGGCTTAATGACAGTCTCTTTATCTGGGGGTCATAATTAAGCTTGTTTGATCAGTTTCCTAACAAGCACCTAGCCTGTATTTTTAGCTATGCCTACTTTTTCTCTGGCAGTAGGAGCATTTTGGCTAATTAGTATTAATAATATTATTGTTAACAATTACTGGTATTGATAACAATCTCGTAAAAGGCTAGCATTTATCTGGAGGAAAAATGCAAGCCAAAAAAAAAAAAAATAACTAAAAAGGAAAAGCAAGACTCTTTGAATCAAAATACATTTGCAGGGAATTTTAACAGCAATTGTTTGGTTTGTTGGTTTCAAATCTAACTCAGAGCCACAACTGAAAATGGAAAACCAGTACCACTGCATAAAATAATTTCCATGGATTAATGGAATGGAATAATTTTCTCTGGTAAAAAATCAAAACCAATTTGAACGTAAAAATGATTGCTATCTTACAGTGCATTTACTGTCCCTCCCTTATCATACTAATGAGCTGTTTCTTCCAATATCATGAGAATTTTCTCATCAAAAAGGTGAACTTCAGGTCATTATTATGGCTGTTGAAGAACACAGGTGTCATCAAAATTAATCTAGTGATACTTAATCCATTAAAATCACTACAAAAAGAAACAATTTTTTTAATGTACTGAATATTAGATATTTGTAAGGCAATCTTTTTAAGATTTTAAATAGTTTTTTTCTCAACACAATACAGTGACAAGCAGACAGACAATTACCTCAAATGTGAGATTGTGGGTTGTGTTTTTTTTGGGAGGGTTTCTTTTTTATTTTTTTTTTTTTTAAGGATGACCAAATAGAAGAGGAAACAAATTCAAATTGACCACATTACTTTCTTAATCATTGGTGTCATTTTCTCAATTAATACCTAGCAGGTAACAAGGAGAGGTGAGTAGGTTACTTACTGATATTTAGGGAAACAGAATGACTGACTTTAGAAAGACGTCTAAATAATTTATCACTCAGACACAGGAGGTATGTGTGTAATATATTTGTATATACATTTAGAAATCTCTATACATGTTTATTTACATGTATTCATGCATCTATGTATGTGTTTATGTATTACACATTTTATCTCTCTATATACTTCTAATGATATACGTAAAATGTCTGCATTAATTATCGAAGTTTGTCTTCAGAGTAGGTTTTATTTGTCTTTTGAAGAAAAAATTAATATTGGGACTGAGAATCTATGTGTCTAGCCTAAGTTAATTATTTAGGTACTATAATTAATGCAGAAAGACAAGGTTCATTAGAGTGTGAATTATTCCACTTACCTGAATTGCTTATTTTAGAATTGGATGTGTCGCTTTTCTTTCTCATGGCTATAGATGAAACCCAGGTGATGTGGCTAAGATTGTACGCGGCTGAAGGTTAGATGAGATTAATTAAAATAAGAATTCCCAATACTTTCTTATAAAGTTACTTTCCTGTTCTTTTCAAATGGAAGGACTGTCACAGAAAAAGTATTATATATACACGCTTATATAAATATATTTCCCACCTTGTGTAGAACAAGGCTTACCTGAGACCCTTGAACACAACAACTTTTTCCTCTGGATATTATCAAATAACTTGCAGTAATAAGTAGTTGATTAAATAGACTTGCAGGCAGGAGCAAAGAAAAAACAATACCAAAAACCAACACAGCTGTTCATTTTAACATTCCTTGTAGTGTAATGTTACTGACTTTTGCTGAGTTTTTGCAGACAGATCAGAAATGGCTTTTGTTTGCCTCTTTGGATCTGCAGAGCAGGAATTTTATTTTAAGCGTACTATCTGACCAAGACTCTGGCAGAGGAATTTACTGGGAGTATTACAGAAGGCAGTGTTGAAAGAGCTTTGTTCTACACAAAAAACCTTGGTCCAAATCTTGATGAAATCAGTAAGAAACTTTTCACTGACTGTGATGAGATCAGGGTGAAGGTGCCAGCCATATTGCAGCAGCACCTGGCAGTTGTCTGGGAAGCTGAAATTTTACTGAGATATGAAACAAGTGAAATGTGTGAAAGATAGAAATGACAAGGTGTAAGGGAGATTGGAATACAACACACTGAAATCCTTACCCAGTATCTGCAGTTAAGGCCATTGACACTTGAGTGCTGAGCTGACTCTGTGAGGCCCCAATGAGATAAGCCCACACAATCAGAGACGTCTGCTTTACACATCTAACTTCTCAGATAACTTGCCAAAACTAACAAGACAGAAATATTTCTTGATGAGTATTATTTTTGTTGTTGCCAGTGACAAGTTCAGTAGATTTTTTCCACCGCTAGAACAAATTGTTACAGACACATAAAATAAGAATCTTTGCCCAGCTCACAGTGAAAACAGAGACAACATCATGCAGTTACTAATGTGTTATGTTCTTAGTTGCTCACGTGATAGTGCCAATTATAACATAGCCAAATAAATCTCCAAGAACAATAACATCATGAACTTTGTGGAATGCTGAAACCTTAGTCTTAAGTTCACCAAAGATTTCAGTAGATCTTACTGTTGTCATTATTGACAACGATAAATGTCCTAAATATATCTCGTTGTTTTAATTTTGGCCATAACTTACAATCACTTGCAGAACTAATGCTCATTCTAAAAAGAAATCATAGATATTGCAAAGCAACTGCTCACATATATGAAAACTAAAATAAGTTTTCAGGTGACATAATGCATCTTACTGGTTTCTGTCTCTGGGTTCATGGTCAGGATCATAGCTGGATTAAATTTTCTTTATTGATTTTGTTTAGTTTTGCATTAAAATTGTCGTTGTCTGGTAACATGTTTAGTCATATTGTTCTTCCTGTATTTGTAGCTCTATTATCATGATTTTAGTTGCTATATGTATATGTATATATAAATATATTTGTATATTCATGCATAGGTACAAATATATAAACCCATAAATTCTCACTTGCTCTTTGATGTACAAACAACTTTCTAGACTCTACTTTCACACACAAACCCACATGTTATTAGTGTAAAACAGTCCCAAATTTGATTTGAATACTTCCATCATAAAGATAAATTTTCTTTCCACTAACATAATTTTTTTTTATTTTTTCCACTAGATTGGATCCAATTATATACATCTATAAAAAGCTATGTCCTTCATATTTAAGACATCTTTTAGTTCATCATGAAAATTTTGCATAATATGGTCTTTTTTGCAGACTCCTGAATTGTATTTTCAGTTCTTTCTGGTGTACTGTTTTTTTATAGAGAAACCCTTTAATCTTCCTGAATTTTAGTTTGCTCATGTGAAGCAGATAAGGAGACAAGTGTGATTTAATTGGTGTTTATTATTTTTATTTATTATTTATTTTATTTATTTAATTTTTATTTATTTATTTATTTTTAATAATAATAATAATAATATTTATTTATTTATTTATATTTTATTTTTATTTGTTTATTTATTATTTATTTATTATTGGTGTTTATTATTTAATTGGTGTTTCCTTTGAGATCCTGTAATGAAAAATAAGGCAGAAGTGATAAATATTCTTAAATGTACACTTTTTCTTTGCTCCAGTTTTTGCCAAAAATCTAAGTATTATTGCCAAATTTAGGATTATGTGTTCAACTCCTACTCTTTTCAAGTCAGAATTTTCAAAATGTTACAGTATGATGTATGTCATACTCAAATCACCATTTTCACAGAAATGTAAAATATTGTGAGTATGGTATGTATCTTTAAAAAAATTAGTCTTTTTTCATGAAATATTTCCTGTAATTTCATGATGCTTTTATTAAATTCCAAAATTTTCAATTCACTATCCATTGGCTGGCACACTGCTGTAGACATATAGAATCGCAACAGAACATGGTTCAAAACACTCAGCAAAGAAATCTGTTGAAAATTCAGTTGAGGGGCAGGCACTGCAGTAAGAATGAGCCTGATGCTAGCACAAACTAGCATTCTGTGATCTGTATACACATGAATAAATATTTATATGTAGACACCAATCTATATAACATTATCTAAAAAAATTTTAAAACAAAGGGGTTTTTTTCTTTTAAAAAGTAATAATAATGTTGGAATCTTCAAATATGATTACGTCTATTTATAAAGAACAATCATTCAGTGTAACTAGGTATTTGGTAGTGGGCTAACAGTGAAAATGAAAACTTTCCTTTTAATTTGGTGGTCTCCAGAAAAATAGAGTAGGCAGTGACATATTTAAAAGTTTAATCTTACCATTTCGGATTGACAGAAAGTGCTTGGTCTGGGTTATTCTGGGTCTATTTCATATTCTGGAATAGAGTTTTTCCCACAGTCACCTAGTTGCATAGTTGCAGAATACCATAACCATTGATGCTAAGGACCAATAACTAATACCTGAACTTAAGAATGGGCACATCAATGAGGCAGATCAAAACTTGGTATCTTGTTCTTACAGATGGTCCACAAAACCTGTTTCTTTTGTGAAAAACTTATAAAACTATGTATAATAGCATATATCTTCAGACTCAACAGGTGTCCTAACAAGGTAGGGGAAGAGAACACATTAAATCATTCTATTGTCAGAGGTTTTTCTTAGACTTCAAGCTGTTAACTTAGACTTGCTGTTAAGGAGCATCACATTAAAGATAATACCATCCCCAGCTGTATTATTTTGTTATAGTTTCTGTTATGCTGATGGGGGAAGCAGTATCTCTTTTGGGGATTGAAGGAGATGACAAGTTAGTGAGGTTTATTAATTGCTAGTTACTATTCATGGGTTTTCATTTAAATGAGCAGGAATATGAGATTAGGGTGTGAAATCAAACTCATATATCCCAGGCAGCTGTACAGGACAATATCGCTGCAAATACATAAATTTAGAGCACTTCTAACTTAAAGGTCTTCCATGCCATTTTAATGTCTCATTTGACAAAATGATGCAAGAGAAAGAACAAAAATATTAACTCCTCCCAGATGAGAATCAGAAAGAGATACTGGTCCTCTTTTCATGGAGTTTTGCAAGGATACTATTCTAAAAAAAAATGAAGGAGGGTACAAGTTTTAGGTATTAAGTATAAAATAAATCACTACAGTTACACTTGGTAAGTGTCAGCTACTTCATGTAGCACATAAACCCATGCTGACCTTTAAGCTCCTGAGCAGACTAGGGAATGTTAGCAGCAACTACATGCTTACAAATCTGAACCTACTACTGGAAAAATATGATTTCTCTGACAAGCAAAATATTTTTCATGCCTTCATCACTGCAATTTCAATAGGTTGGAAACAGTTTTCATATTGAAAATCTTGACATTTTGCTTAAAAAAGTTACTGTCAGGGACAACATGTGAAGCATTATGACTTACATTTGAAAAAAAAGCCAGATCCTCAGGGAGAAGTGATGAAACTTTGCTTTCATCAAAATTCACCCCCAAACACAAGAAAACCGATACAATGCTCTGAAGAACTGTGGTTATAAGTTAAAGGCAAGCCACCACTAAAGGTCAAAAAAAACAATGCGTGAAGGCCAAATGCTTGTTGTTCTTGAAAGTAGTTAAGACGTTGTCAAACCTTGGTGTAAGATACCAGTTGAGATGGTATAAAAATAAAAGATTCTTCATGTTGTGAAAAGAGGATAAAGATTAGACCTCACTGAGAAGCCTCCCTGTGTAGTACCGTGAGAAAGCTTGAACAGCTCCCTTATAATTCAGCTTTACCAACCTCATTGACCCTTTTCTTATTGCTCTTATGTCAGTGGATTTACCTTTTTCTACTTTGAAAAATAGCTCTAACTTAAGATTATTATTTAATTAGTGATAACAGAATGCTCAGCTAGACCTGTTCTTCAACTCCTTTGAATTATTATTGTTTCCTACATGTGTCTAAGTCACAATTAGTGGCATAGCATATTCATTTGTTTAAATTTGTCCATTTCCAGAGCCGAAAGAACTCACAAGGAGTATCAGAATTCATATACCTGGCGGTTTTTCTTGCATTCGTTGACTGAAAATCATAATTCCTTCTGTGCAATGTGAGATAATGATAATTCTTTTCAGAAAACCTTTAGGTGCTCTGAAAGAGACGAAATACCTACTGCTTGGCTGTTGGTGATGTGGTTTTAGTGGCTTTTTATCACATTCCTAATAGAGTGGAAAAAGATCAAAAGTTATTGAAATCTCACAACAACAACTGGTGCTGGTTTTTATTTTGGTGTGAAGGGGAAATACTTAGCTCTACAAGAACCTTTCTCTTTGAGCTCTGATTTTTAACCTAATCTAGACAAGTAGTTCATCCCTACCCTATTAGGACAAAACCTTACTTTATTGACAGCACTTTCCTCTCCTGTGCAAGAAAGGAATGATTCATATCAAATGGTAGTATGAGTGTGAGCTGGTTGTGAAGTTTTCTGAATTTCTCAGGCAGCGTCTTTTCGTGGCAATTTTATCTGCATAGAGAACATAGTATCAAATATAAAAGGAAAAAATAATTCTGGTCAGTTTTTAAAGGTAATATCATTGCATTCACTGTTGCTAAAATGTACGCTTTTACACCATTCCATCCTTTTCTATGTTTGCATTATCAGTATTTGATAGCACAACTACAAATAGCACAAACATTGTCTCTACTAAAAGTGTTCTATAATCTGAAGCCCTTCAAAGTTCTTCTCCATGTTCTATTACAATTAAGGATCTTTAATTTAATTTGACTGGAATCATACTCCCTCTTGCTTTGAGATCTTGTCACAATAAAACAGGCTCAAAACACACAAGGAAAACATCAATATAGCTTTCACATTAAGAAATCTGTGTAACAATCCCAGACTACTATCAGTGGACAATTAGAGGAAGGGAAGTGACTCAATCAAGAAATTATAAGAGATGGAGCCATTCTTAAGGCATTATTTCTACCAAACAGGAAAGATGATTTCAAAAATTCATTAAATAGCCTGTAATTTTCTTTCAATTGTCTGTTCAGCTATAAGAAAAGAAAGAAGAAGGGAAGGGAAGGGAAGGGAAGGGAAGTGACTCAATCAAGAAATTATAAGAGATGGAGCCATTCTTAAGGCATTATTTCTACCAAACAGGAAAG